>CAKNWW010331879.1:6615-24379 GCA_932074435.1 Andricus kollari
ACACACACACACACACACACACACACACACACACACACACACACACAGAAATACATGCTTAGATACACACAAACGCATTATTTGCATTAAAAATTATCACTAAAAGGTGTCGCCCTCACCATACTCATCCCCACTTTCATACAGTGGGGTGCTACACCTCATTGCTTTAAATAAACTAATTTTCTTCTTCCTCCGTTTATTTCTGAAGGGACGATCTACGGATTGCCCGCACGGGATGGATGAATCCGAATACGATACATCTGAGGATTCATCGGAGGATCTCTACCAAATTTGATATGATGTAACATATAAAATACACATTAGTAAACCTGTAATATCATAAGTATTGAAAAATATTCATATCTAAAAATACATACATGAATATTCAGAACAAAATCCAGTTAAAGGCCGAGTTAATAGTAAAAACATAGGGAAATACATGTCGTGATATTCAATATATTTTCAAAAACGAGGTTTTTTAAATCCATATGGAAGAGAATCAAAATTTTCAATTTTTCGCCTTTTTATATTTCCGACTCTAAAAATTTTCTTCTCCGTCCTTGTGATGATGTCATGCACTGGTGTCCTTCGAATGGCTAGATAGGTTAACTGAATAAGTTGAGAATTTGCAACCACTAGTTTCCGCATTGACTCGAAGTTTACAGCCCGGGAGTTCTTATAGTTCAGAGTGACCCTTTTGACTTTACACATTGTATTTTCAGTACCATGGGGTGATGTGACAACATATGCGTAAAATTTAGGGCCACCAGAGACAAAGGATCAAATGTAACTCCCGACACCGTAAACTTCAAGTTCGTCAATTAAATCTCCTAAAAATTTACCTATCGGAGGTTTATAGTCATCCGGATTATTCCTGTCTATAAAAATTATCGAATCCGTATCATAATATACCACACGACGGTCGATTTTTTCCAGGTACTCGAAGAGGATTAACCGTGCTTGAGCTGTGGTATAAGCTGCAATGACAACGTTTTCTAGTGGCGAGGGTGAAAAGGTGTCCTTTTTATATTTCCAACTAACATACAACGTTGAGTCATTTACAATGATAGAGTTTTTCACCTCTATCTCAGGATTGCATGCTATCTTTAATAGATCTTCGCGCTTTTTAATAATTACAGTTTGTTATAAATTCTCCTTCTGACCGAATTTACCCCAAAACTAATTTAAGCATAACTTAGCAACAGCACGCAACCATGGATTTGTCTCTATCTTCGCACGGTGAAGCTCTATCCCCTCTTTTTCCTTTCACTCGTCTAAATGTCTTTGCCTCGAAGCTTCATCAATACAATCCCTGGGCCAACCTTCAGACTCTTGCTTGCTTATATAAAACATGTTGATATATTTAGCGAAAAATCCACCTTCACCGGTACTTGGGATGTACTGCGTAGTTTCATATTGCCAGATTTCGTGGATTATAACAATTTTATACCCTATTGTGACAGCTTTCTTGAGTTCATCAGAAACCCATATTCCTTCAAACTCACGTAAAGCTGCCTCGTAGGTACAGTTGCCCTGTTCTAACTTCTCACAACACTCGCGGCAAAGAGCAAAGATGAGTTTAGCGTGGAAACGTGAAGGTAAGAGAGGGTGATAGAGTGTCTATGGTGGACGGATTCGGCACTTAATTAATCCTACGACTTTTGAAATATCTAAATTATTGCTACCCGTTAATACTTTACACTCATCACCTGTGTATATATCTGGATGACATATTGGGAACTTACCCGATTTCAACACTTTCGGGTATAATGAGCAGACGTCGAGGTAGAGCATTTTCCCCCCGTCTTTTACAACATAATAACAGCGTGTATTACCCGTGCGTCCCCCAAAAAATGCATCACGAGGATTTAACGGTTCATTTATTAAAACAGGATGCATAGAGAGAAAATTCACTAGATTGGCATCGGTTTCTTTCAATATATCAAATTCACTCTCCCACATCTCTGTTACAATATACACACAGCGATTCAGTTTTTAAGTCAACGCACGTGTTCGCTCAAATCGAGCGTTAAGAATCTCATCCGAGGTATTTAATTGTTTGTCGCGATTGTCGGGGAAACAGCGTTCACAACCATGCCAGAAACAGCCCTGAAATTGACCAGCATGGTGAATACTGACACCGCGTTGTTGCTCTTCCCACAACAGCCACTCTACTCCCTTTTTTGACTGAGGGTCTGTCCATCTATAACCCCTAGTTGGAATAATAGGAATCGTATTTTTCTCTAGGTGATTTTTTCTATAAACTAGTGAGAAAGCCGATGGTGTAGTGATACACTCGGTAAACGGGCAAACGTTACCGACGGTTAAAATTTTCTTACGAAATTCTAGACAGGCGCGACGAAGAATGTCGACATCGTTTATACAATAGTCTGACATGGAGTCTGGTGAATAGAATTTTAAATCAGGTAACTCACCCTCGTAAGTCTGATTTTCAGGAATGTTAAAAAGATGGGGAAAGGTACCTTTTTTTCACCCTCAAGTCCAAGTGCTGCTGGTAATCGACTAAGGCCCATTTGCAAATAATTGAGACTGATGGTCTTTATATTTCACGAAATTTATTATTTTGTACATCCTGTGCAAATTTTCAAAACATTACAGACACTCTTTCCTTTGGAATAAGAATCTGGAAAAATGTAGTGATTGAAACAGTTGATATTCACGAAACTACGTAAACAATCATCACACGTCTTAGTTTCAAGCTGATCCTGTACATTTATTCTTAAAGAACAAGGAGGTTTCCTATAACAAGCACTACATTTGTGTTTACATCTATGGTCACTGAGTCTCACGTACGCCTTGTTACATTCAACACAAAAAATTACATTAGAAACGGCCCCAAGTAAATTTGTTATCAGGTTGTAGTGTCCTACGTTATTCACATTAGAGTGAAGGATACACAGGCCGACAATTTTCAGAACCAGAAACCAGAGTATACTTGTACACCTTCACGTTCAGCAACAGCAAAAAATAAATATCTTAAACAAAAAAAAAAGATATTTGAGCGAACCAAAGTGCATTTGAAAGCGCAAGGCTTGTACTTAATATCTCAAGACCCTGACGTGATAGAGCAATTCTGAGGACAGATTCGTGTGCAGCGTATCCAAAACCTTCTAAAAAGTGTACTCTGGTTTCTGGTTCTGACATTTTGTCAAATTTTGTCGGCCTGTGATATTAATCACATAACGAACAATATCACCCCTTTCAGTAATGACACTTCGCCCGTCAAATAAAGGTTTTCCGATGCCATTACCACAATTGGTGAAATCAAAAATTATTAGAGCTATTTGGTCACGAGCAAGATATTTTTGAAATTTTAACATTTCCGGGACACCACAACCTTCTGCTGGCATTCGAACACCAGCTTGCTATACTAATTCTTCGGCTAAATTTTTTTGTTTAATAGAAGGTTTCTTTCTAACAGAATCCCATACTTTTTCCCAAGTTTCACATATACACGTCCGACCACAATTGCGCGCGGTAGACATAAATTATCGTTATTAGCTATAGTTACTAACGATCTCTTTTTCAGACTATCTAGATTCAAATCTGCATAACCACGCCGGATAGGTACCTCTATGCGATCAGCAACAATACGGAAACTACCGTCGAGACAAAACTCTTTCACACTCTGAGTAACAGAAAAAATCAGATCCCATATTTTGGTAAAATCAAGATCCCTCACATATTGAAATGAGAGACCTGCTACTTTTTGCGTAAAACTATTAGCGTAAAACTTAATTCCCACCTTATCAGTTGGAGCCATTCGACCGGGCATTGACTCTCGTCCGGAATTCTAACTTTAATCTCGATTTCTCGACTCTCATATTTTAATTTTTCCACGCGATTTATACACTCCCCGATTATGAAAATTTTACTACCCGACATGCAGCCTTCTATGTTATTATTAAAACTCCGACCTTTCCTTTTTGATGTCACTCCACTTGAAGTCTGGGGACCGGTTCACTTTCCTCGTTTTCGGAATCGCTTTCCTCCTCCACTTCGGGAAAACTTCCCTGTTGAAGAACTCCTACAACTTCTTCTCCAAAGTTGACACCAAGCCCAAATTGACCATTCAACGATTTGGATGAATCGGTGGTATCAGCGTCTATAAAAAAAACAATTTCATTAAATTAATATGATATAAAACATTATGCAAGTCATGAAAAATGACACAAATTCAAAAAACTGATTTTTATTACTACTTTAAACAGTTTTTTAAAACAGTGATTAGAATAATCAAATATGATATTCACCTTGCAAGTTTTGTGTTGCGTTCACCCTGCTAGGTTCTGCTTCGAAGCGGTCAAAGTTGAGCCGATCGGGAGAGATCGGATTTCTTCTTCTCTGTGGAACCACGGTTTTAGAAAAGTTTTAGAAAAATTATACTGAAAAACAAACACGAGGTACTTTTTTCTAGTCGCGATGTGTTCTCTATAATTAAGGGTTTTTTTAAACTGTTGAAATTGTGGTTATCATCTTTTTTTAAATATTTTAAGATATTTAAGATTAAGATATTTATTTTTTAGGGTTGTTTCGTTTCAAAATTTTTTTCGAACAATTTTTTCAAAATTTTTGTTCTAAAACTTTTTTTTCAAAATTTCTTTGACAAAAATTTTTTTCAAAATTTTTTTCAAACAATTTTTTAAAATTTTTTTATATAACGTCAAAGTCAGCTAGGGCATTCTCCTATTCGTCGTTTAAAAGATTCGCCATGGGGTGCAATCCCACCCGAGTAAAAATTCTTAGACTTGGTTTCGACTTGAATTGCCCCCAATCAATACATGCTGAGATCGAAAAGTTCGACTCCAGCATGTCTTCTTATTGAGACGGAGCCAGTCCTTAATTTATATCTTGGAGACAAGTTTCTATGTCTTGAAGACATATATTTATATCTTGAGTCAAATTTCTATGATTTCAAGACGAGCGATTCATAACTTTGAGTATATACCTGCCATGGCAAAAAGGGTTTGACTGTCATAAAAGCTAATCTTTGTTAATAATTAAGCAATTTTGTATATTTTCACACAGTATATACATATTGAATCAATTCATTTGAAAGTTTACATTTGTATTATACTTGTTTGACGACGATACCAAAATTATTTTTTTTTACGTATTTATAACGGCTCAGAAGATCCTGATAGAAAATCACAATTTTAATTTTTTTAAAGAAAACTTTTCAGGGTTATACTCGTTCAGAAACACAGATTCTGAATTTTTAAATTAAAAATAGCTAATTTGATAATTACAAATTTTTCATTCATTAATTTTAATCCTTCGCATCTGTTAACAGAGTCATTTCTGAAGTTAAAAAGGTTCGTCTTAAAACAAGTTTCGCCGACTTGAAATCACTATGCTAAAACCATAATAGTCAGACAAAATGTTATGTCTCGTCTCAGTTTTGAGACGCAGCCAGACATCGATGTCTTGGAGACGAACTCAAGACATCGCCAAGTCGAACTCAAGTCGAAGCATTTTTACTCGGGCATTTCGCGAATCAATGCGTTGAAGGATGTCACTTCACGTCCACACACCTGAGCAATTTTTTGCAATTTTATTGCACCCCAAAATCCCAACACTTGTGATTTAATAAATTCTACATATTCCTTGTGTGACAAGAAATTTTGGCTAAGTCATTCGGCGATAACATAAGCCAGTGTATTCAACGTGTCACACATCCTTCTCACTATACTTTCAGGAGCCTCGGTGATATTAATATCAGACAACACTTGGTCCCAACCATCATCATCATCATTATCACTGTCACTGTTATTGGAATTATGTATGTCACATGCCAAAAAGTCTAATGTTCTTTCACTTCTTCCCGTCTATTCTCATCCCTTATCGGGATCTATCTCAGGCGATAAATGCCCCAAAATCCGGCTAACACGCGCACATAAAAACTTATATTTTTAACCGAAACATTCGAGAAATCAAGCATTAAAAATCCTTTACTGAGAATCGCGAGAACGATAGTTAATGCGTCCATTATGAAGGTTTGAAAACAACTGAGAATTTTTTAGATAAGGTCCTTCCATTTATAGACTTAGGTTTTCTATTGTACCTATGCAGTTGATCTTTCTCTCTTCCTCGCCCACCTACTACAAAAACTGAGATACAGGTGTATGAGTCGAAAGAAAAATTGTATGCAGGATATACTATAGTGTAAAAAATATTCATTTGAACAGTAAAAATTGTTTCAAAAATAAATTAAACTAAGATTTAAAAATTATTTTCAAAAATTTGTTGGTAATTTCTCAAGAAAAAATATTAGATCCAAATTCGTGAAGTAAGGTCCCAATCCCCTCTACCAATCTGGTTTCTATTCTGTGAAGAGAGGGGGAGGAGAGGGCGACTTATCTATAAAAACTCGAGGTAAGCTCATATATGTAGCAGTTGTATCATACACCTTGTTTCTAAACTATATAATGTCTGAGTCTCAAAGTCAAGCGGTAAGAATGAGTGGCACCGATGATCAAGATTCTAGTGAATCTTCTTTACAAAACGTTTTACAACCAAAAATGTTGTAAAAAAGCGAAAAGCAGTGGACGAGGAAAAATCTTTTGAAACTGAAGTTGTTAAAAACATGAAAAAGCCACGTCCGCATCATCTTATTCTGTCAAAGCCTACGAATTAAACAATTCTGCTTCAAAAAAACTTTTTGTTGGTTTGGAAATCCAACCTGACGGCCGTTTTGAACTAGTTATACGACTACTTGGTAATTATTCACGAGGGTTATCTTTAAACCTGTCAGAATGGACACAGCTAGTAAATAAATTCGTTTAATTGCGTCATTCTTTGAAGATGGATGTACTAATACTAGTGGGACTTTACCGATTGTTATAAACCGATACCAGCTTGTGTTTACTACATCATACTCTGCAAAAGCTGTTTTACTTGAGAAAATCAACGAGGAGGATGAATGCAAAGGATCGAATGACGAGTTGAAAGGAAAAAAAGCTAAATATTCACAAGGAGTCGTGATGCAAATGCCCACATTTGAAGGGTTTGTCAACGTGGTCGTTTGCATCGATGAACGAGTTAGGCGTTTGGAGAGGATTGCGGCGGATGTCGAACATTGTAAAAATATACATTTGGAAGAACTGTGTAATTATTTCAAGTCGGAGAATATGAAAAATCCATTCGATGAATTTATCAAGCATCTTGTCAAGGCAAAATACGACTCTCTCAAGGAACAAGTGAAAAATAAACTTCCCTCATCATTTGTTGAACTATATCTTGATATAGTTTTTCTAGAATTAACGGTGGTGTTGCACAGTTTCATCGCTAGTGAAGTGAAGGATGTCGGCATCCTTAAAAAATAAAAATAAATGAGTGACACTAGAGAACTTTTTTCGAAACTTTTGTCCGTATAAGGAGTGTGTTTTGTACGCATTAACAATGTTTTCGTGACAAGTCATGATAATATATTTATAAAACGTCTATTGAAAAATATGTGCATGTGTGTATGAAATGTGTATGAAAAAAGTATAGGAGTGATGATTTGTGTGAAAAAAGAATTTGTCTTGTATTGAAACTATCACCAATAATGTAAATCTTGTGCAGTATCTTACACAAATTGATATGTGCATGAAAAATGTATGTTACACTCATCGCATTTCTATTTGTTTACTTATTCAAACGCATACAATTTTCTTCATGAATAAATCGAATTTTTTATCACGTAAAATGATGTAGTTTTTATTCTTATATATTCTATTCCTTAATTATTAAGCATGATAAAAATACTAAATTCATATCGCAATAGTTTAGGCAACTATTTGAAAAAACCTTATTCTTTTGATTTTTACTTTTTCGTTCTGTAGGTATTTCTCTAACTCTTGCTTTCATCATTCTCGACACTTGTCTCTCGTTTCTTCTCTTGCTGCTCGCACAAGTAAGATAAGCAGGTGCAGTATCTGCAATCACTGTTCAAATAGGAAGGCTGGCAGGAGTTTTCGTTTCTCACCGCATCCAAGTACAGGTGGAAACATAGGAAAAAGGTAATAAAATGAAAATGGCCAAAAATGTGTCGGGGAAGGCGCGCGGTGGCCCAACGCGGAGGTTTCCTCCAGATCAGCTAATATTGGAGGCAAACAGCGGCCGCGGCGCATTCATCAGCTTATACCTGCACCGGCCCAGGCTCGATAAGCTTACATGTTTGGCGCGCGCGCTTACCGGTTGCGGAACATGAAAAGCTAATATGTTCCGCATTTTCAAAGTCCAGGTTTTGTACGAGACTAAAATTTTCAAGTGTCTGATTCTTTACTCTTTTTTTCCAGATATAAATGATAAAAATCTATAAAACAGGTAGATGAAATGAATATTCATTAATATACGTAATAGACACACGATGGAAAAATCCATTTACCTTCATGATTTGCGGGCCAACAGGTTGTGGAAAAACATTTTTTGTAAAAAAATGTATCCTTCATGTCAAAAAAATGTGTGATGTTAATTTTGAACGTATTTTATTGTATTATTCAGAATGGCAATCAGCGTATTCAGAATACGGACAGTTGATTGCATTCCACGAGGGTTTGCCCCAGGCATCTAATTATTCGAGCGACAATCGAGCTAAACTCGTCATTATCGATGATCTTATGCGTGAATCATCTAATAATACTATTGACGACTTATTTACAAAAGGTAGTCATCATAAGAACCTTAGTGGTATTTTTATATCACAAAATTTATTTCATCAAGGGCATGGCCAGAGAGATATCTCCCGTAATGCTAATTATATCGTCGTTTTTGAAAATCCTCGACATCGAGCACAATTTCAACATCTTGCACGACAAATATATCCGGAAAACCCACGATTTTTACAAGAAAGTTATCATGATGCAACTTCGAAACCCCATGGTTATCTCCTTCTAGATTTAAAACAATCCACGCCCGATAATTGCCGTTTTAGAACACATATTTTTCCGCAAGATAATTTTTCCTATGTTCACATCCGTCAGAAAGGTATAAAGAGTAGTAGTGACACTTCAAAAATACCAGTTGTACGTTTGTAATGGGGGTGGACACACGCAAAACATATCGTTGAACAAACACCATAGCATTACATGCACTCTGTCGATTGAATTCTAATAATCAACGCGATGCGATTCTACGTACAGCTGACACAAAGTTTGTTAAATGCATATGTGAATGTGCTCTTAATGTACTATCTGGAAATGCACCACTAAAAAACCATGAAAAACAAAAGTTAAAGAAACACAGGAAAACTTTTAGAAAATGAGCCGTGTCTCGCGCAAGTTGGGGGCACAAAAAACATTTTATCGTACAAAAATGTGCATTTCTGCCTTTACTACTTGAACCGATAACACTAGTTTACAGCCAAAATGTACATTCAATGCAGCTATTTTTTTCCTATGTATTTTCGCTCGCTAAACTCAAAAATCACATTATAAAATTTTTTTATGAATAGGTTTTCGAGATCTGATTTTTGGAAATTTTTTTCGGTGATGGCTTTACATTTCAGGCCACATATCGAGTTATAAACGTCAAATTGGGTCACGCGGGATCTCAAATTAAAGGCAATAAAATTTCCAACAATTGCCCTCTATATTTTTTTCCAATCTGTTCAGTAGTTTAGGTGTTATGTCCCAAAATATATGAGAAAATTCCATTTTTTGCACCAAAATAAACATAGAAAATTCACTCTATCGCCATGCAAAAATAGACCAATTCAAATTATGTACAGTTTCTTATTTTTTATATATAGATCGAAATTTTACGAAAAAAATAAGGTATTGATGAAGAAAATATATGCATAAATACCGGAGATATGAGCAATTGAATGAAGGTACCAAAATTCAAAGATGGTTCGCCTCTCGTCAGTGCACGCGCTGCACCGAGTGTACAAAGGGATAGGCGATACCGATACTATTCTTTGAGCATGGAGAATAAAATACTAGATACTTTCAATTCTCGATTCCGATTCTAAAAAGTATCGATACTAGTGTGGGTGAAGAGACAAAATATCATCCTTCCACCATTACACATAAAACTTGCACTCTTCAAAAGCTTCGTCAAAGCGTTAGACAAAGAAAGCCGAGCGCTCGAGCATTTAAAATCGATTTTTCCAAGACTGTCTATTGCAAAAATCAAAGAAAGAATCTTTGACGGTCCACAGATAAGAAAGGTGCTCAAAGATGAAAATTTCCCCTCATTATTGACACCTAATGAGGCTGCAGCCTGAAAATTATTCCAATTGATTGTTTCCAATTTTCTTGGAAACAATAAAAGCCCGCATTACAAGCAAATTGTTAAATATTTGCTAAAGAATTATGCAAAAATGGGTATGGAATATATATATTCTTATTTTATTTAATACATGCTTCATCAAAATTAATTTTTTGCATTCCCACTTGGATTTTTCCCCGGAAAATCTCGGTGACGTAAGTGACGAGCACGGTCAAAGGTTTCACCAAGAAATGAATGCCATTCAGCAGGGCTACCAAGGATATTGGGATACAAGAATGTTGGGAGATTACATTTGGTTCCTCATCAGAGAAACGGAACCTGCGAAGAATAGAAGACAAATCAGGGATTAGCATTATTTCTAATCTAGTCATGCAATATTGAAATTCATAACTAAGAACAAATAAAATAAATAAAATAAATGTTTTCTATACAAAAAATGAAAAAAATAGAAAAACAGAGTAAAATTAGAATTTTGGTACCTTCAATCAAGTGCTTATATCTCCGGTATTTATGCATATATTTTCTTCATCAATACCTTGTTTTTTTCGTAAAATTTCGATCTATATATAAAAAATAAGAAACTGAACATAATTTGAATTTCTCTATTTTTGCACAGCGATAGAGTGAATTTTCGATTTTTATTTTGGCGCAAAAAATGTAATTTTCTCATATATTTTGGGACATAATACCTAAACTATTGAACAGATTGGAAAACAATTTCAAGAGCAATTGTTGGAAATTTTATTACCTTCAATTTGAGGCCTCGTGCGATCCAATGTGACGTTTATAACTTGATGTATGTACACGTGAAGCCACAGCCGAAAAAATAGAAAAAAATTTCAAAAAATCATATCTCGAAAACATAACCATAAAAAATTTTTTAAATGTGATTTTCGAGTTTAGCGAGCCAAAATTCATAGGAAAAAAATAGTGGCATTAAATGTACAGAAACTTTGTTTAATTTTGTAAACTAGTGTAATTGCTGGTCTTCTTTCAAACATTTTTAAAACACAAAGTTAAATCTTTTTTTTTGCTCTGATTTGATGTTATTTTTTTTATAAATATGGAACACGCAAGGAAAATGATTTTAATTCCCAGCGAACAGGTCGAAAAATATCAGCAACAGGTTTTGGGCCAACCAACCTCTGCCTTATCACCGTCATCACTTACTGCTTCCTCACCATTCTTAGGCGATGTTTTCAAAGCTTTACTCAGAATCCCGAACACAACCACTCAAACTCCTGGGAATGTTATGAAACGTCTTGAAGCTGAAATGAGTCAAATACTTTATTCATCCTTTTTAAAAGGTGAGCATGAAAAATGGAAAATGTATCAACATACTTTACAGAAATTTCTGTTTTTGGTCGAGGAGGCCAGAAATATGAAAAATAAAAGGCAAGATGCAAGTAGTAGGGAAAAGAACGATGAAGATGATAATAGTAGTGATCAATCTTTAAATAATAATAGGGTACTTTCAACTGTTCCAAGGAGTTTTGCTCTGAAAGGAAATATATTACTTGAACGTCTTTCTAAGCCTGATGCTCGTGAACGTTTAAAGTGGAATGAAAATGGTACAGTTTTTATTGATGAAAAGTGTGTTAAAGATTCAAATATCTCAGAGTTGATAAACGATGCATTAAAATTGAGAAAAACCGTAAACCCAGTTGGGAGACATCAGTTTGCCGTGGTCCTTCAGCAACTCGGCTTACCACGTGAAATCGTAGGGAACAAGGAATATTGGAAGCGAAGTGTCTTATCTACGCCGGTTTCGCCTCGTCTCCCTTCTTCACCTTCTTATGACGTCTCGGCGTCACGAAACTCAAAAACTTTGCCGCTTACAACAGCAGCCAAAGTAGTAGGTAGAAAACACACAGGTTTTGAAGATTCCTTGGTAACGGACGACGAGGATAGTAGTACCAACACCGAGAGAGAAGATAACAGCGGGGGTAAGCCTAGCAAAAGCAAAAATCGCCTTTCACGAAAAAAGGAAGATAGCACTGGAAGTGGGAATGAAAAACAAAAAAAGTGGTTTACAATAACTTTAAAAAAAAAAATGAGTTTTTTACACGATACTTACTATGACCCCTCTCACCCCGCATCTTATGAGGGTATTGATAAATTAGCTAATGCTGTACGCGGGAATATTTTACGAGAAACTGTAATTGACTGGTTGAAAAGTCAAACTGCATATAATATGCACGTCCCTGTCCGTCACAAATTGAAGCGAAGACATTACAATTTAAATAATATAGATCAGCTTTAGGAGTGTGACTTGGTTGATTTGAAAAGTTTAAAAACGTACAACGACGATTTCTCATACTTACTCGTAGTGATTGACGCTGTGAGTAAATATGCATGGGTCGAGCCACTTCGTGATAAAACCACGTTGGAAGTAAAAAATGCTTTTGAACGTATTCTCAAAGAAAGGGAAAAACGATTTCCTATGTTTTTACAAACTGATAAGGGGAAAAAGTTTCTTGGACAAATTTTCCAAAAGTTTTTATCAAAATGCAACATCATATTTCGTACTGCACGCGATCCTAATGTTAAAGCAGCAATAGTCGAGCGATTTAATCGCACTCTCAAGGAACGTATGTGGCGTTATTTCACACATAAAAACACTCATCGGTATATTGATGTTTTACAAAACATTGTCCAGGCTTACAATGATGCACGAAATTCGAGTATTGGCATGGCACCATCAGCAGTAACTCTAGATAATGCCGCAATTGCACTTTCAAATGTACAAAGAAAATACGGTAGAAAGATGTTGAAATGTAAAAAACCTAGATATAAGTCGGGTGATCTTGTACGCAGCAGTAGAGAGAGAGGTGCCTTTGAGAAAGGTTATGAAGTTGGCTGGACTGAAGAGCTTTTTGAAATAAAACGGGTAACTAGCTCACGCAAACAGTCGACTTGTGTTTACCAATTGAAAGATCTTACAGGTGAAGCTATTGAGGGAGCTTTTATGAGCGCGAATTGTCAGCAGTAAAAAAAGAAGATAAACACGACAACAACCAGGAATTTATATTTGAACGAGTAATTCAGACAAAAGGAAAAGGATCTAAGCAGCGATATTTTGTCAAGTGGGCAGATTACCCGGATAAATTTAACTCTTGGATTCCAGAATCAGATCTCAAAGTCTTAAAATGAATGAGGATCAATTTCATATAATTTTACCAAGTAACAGTAGTATGAAGTATTTTCCAAATAATACTACTACCCATTTTACAACTCTTTTGTCAAATGTGAGTAAAACAACGAAGGATGTAGGAGAAGAAGAAGGAACTTATGATGATGATGACGATAATGACTCACAGAGTGAAAGTCAAGAACCTGAAGAAATGCTTGGAAAAGACTTGCTTAAAAAGTTTTCACTGCCTTATGTAATGAAAAGTCACACTGAACGTGATGAACTTGAAGATAACGAAATTAGAAAAAATTATGAAAGTAACGTGTTGAATGGTATGTGGAAGAAACTACTAGTCTCTTTCTTTCGACCCGGTATTTACAGAAAGATAAGTGATATCGTTAAAGCCATAAACGATACACTCCAAGCTCCGATCATGGCCGCCGCGAACATGGCCGCCTCTCCAATTTCTCGCTCGAGCGCTACCCCCACCAGTTTAGCGTCGGTCGCGATCGATGCATTTCATAGCTGACGCTCCGAGGAGGTCCGCGAGAGAAACGGCCGAATCTGAAGGTTTTTCTCGGGCCGAACCTTGAATTTGTCAGTCAAACAAATTGTTCATTTTATTATACATATAAGAAATTAAATATCAGGAAAACTGTTCGTTATTAAACATTATTTTTAGTCCACTTAAAAAAAATTTGCTTTGATATAAAATCAAATTTATGTATTATAGGGCTAACTAATCATTGTTTATTTTATGTTTCGTCAAATATTTAAAGGCTTTGGATAAAGATGTTCTGGATAAATGTTCAACATAAAATGTGCACGTTAAAACCCGAAGAAAACCATGAAAAATTATAAATCGCGTTCAAAAGATATTAGATGTCTGATTTCAGCTCATTTAATATGCGTTTCTATAAGAAAACCGTTCGCAGCATTATTGTGCAGTACAAAACGTGGAAAAGAGTGAATTTCCATATTTCAAATGAACGAATATCTATTTTTACTACTGTAAAAAAAGCTATACATTGTTCTTTTTTCTTTAAGTTTTACATGTATTATTATAATTAATGATAAAATTACACGAGTGACATCAAATTTATGTTATAACTGACAATTCAATGTTTGAGTTCCTCTTTGTTTAAAAAAAACAAGCAATACGACACAGTAATTAATTATGAATGTACTGCACGAGATTTCACAGGTTACGTTAAAAGTGAGGTGAAATATTTGTCATTTTGACGCTTTGTTTACATTTAGTCTAAGAATCGAACATACCATAGCTAATGATCAATTTTAATGGTTTACATACCTTCAAGCTCGGGCTTATAACGAAATAATCCAATATGAATCACTTTTGTACACATGTAATGTACGCTAGGTACATAAAACGATGTTCGAGATAGATTTTTAACCTATCCGACGCGCCGCATTACTCGGAGTTGGTCAGCTGAATTTTTCTCCACGCAGTTCAGCGTGACCGCGCTTAGAGTGGGGGTTTACGACTTCTTGGAATTATACTCCCCTACAGCCCCGAAAACGGCCATGCTCAGAGCTTGGACTGTACCATGATTGGACGTGGTCATGTGAAACCAATTTTGAGAGAAGAAGAAGATTGTTATGTCAGAATTGAAAAAATTTGTTCAGATACTTGTAACATAAGTGGTCGTCACTTTTTTGTAATTACCGAAAAAGTATCACGCATTCTCGGGTTCGCACCGCAGGAATTGTTATCTGTTTCCTGTTGCAACTCAAAATTACGTATTTGCATCTACACAGATTACCCAGTTTGCTTCACCTAATTACATTCCTCTTTTACATACTGAAATTCGCACAGTGGAAATAGATATAAGAGATCATTTCGGCCTTTGAATACCATTCGAGTTTGATACACTCACTGTCACGCTTCATTTCAAACGAATTTATTTGAAAAAATATAAAGTCTGTATCCAGTGCATGTTTTGGGAATGTAACCAGAAGAAAAGAAGGAGAGAAAGAAGTGAACAGAGAATGAGTCCTTACGTGGAATATTATACGACACAAGTGGGAGGGGTTGGTATATCAATAGTTTATGTCCGCTCGAGATATCAGAGAGGACATGGAATCGGAAGTTTTCTTGGGGGCCTTTTCCGTCGAGTTTTGCCAATACTTGCGCGTGGTGCACGTACAGTCGGCCAGGAGGCTTTACGGGCCGGAGTTAACGTTTTGAACGATGTTGACAACAAAACTCCTCTTGAATATGCTTTGAATAACCGCTTTAAGGAGTCTGGAGAGAATCTTAAGAGACAAGCAATTGACAAAATTGAAAATCTCATGAGTGGATCTGGTTATAAAATCGCAGCAAGAAATTTAAACACTCAGTTGAATAGCACGCGCGGTGGATCGCGTATCGTAGAAGGAAAACGTAAGAGGAATATAAAAAACGAGTCAAAAGAATCCATCGAACTAAAGCGAAAAATAATAAAAAGAGTAGTAAAAATAAAAAGAAGAAAAAGAAAACAAAAAAGAAGACAACGAGTAAGGTTACAAGAAAACAGAAACGTTTCCTGTTTCCTCCCTGATGGACGATTCTCCGATAGAATTCGTTATTCCTGGTCACGGCAAATAATTTATCGATCTCCCACACACGATGCTCAGTGTAAAAGTCAAATTGCAAGCACCAGAAAAAACTGCAGCAAACGCTACGAATTTGGACAAAGTAGTGCCAGTGAACAATCTACTTCACTCAATGTTCAATCAGGTGGACGTGTACTTCAATCAAAAACTCGTATCCCCACCAAACAATGCTTATGCGCACCGAGCATACATCGAAACATTACTTAATTATGGACCAGCCGCAAAAAAGTTTCATCTGACAAGCGTCCTGTGGTATACCGACACTGCGGGAAAAATGGAAGATTTATCAACAGAGCGTACAGGTTTCGACATACGTCGAGGATTCTTTGGTGCAGGCGAGATAGTGGACCTTATCGGACATTTGCATTGAGACATTTTCAACCCGAACAAATTTCTTCTCAACGGTGTCGAAATGCGTCTTCGGTTTGTTCGAACAAAGGACTCTTTTTGCCTCATGGATCCCACCAACGAGTGCAGTCTACATATCATGGAAGCGACTCTTTTAGTTCGAAGATGCAAAATAAGCCCAGAAGTTCTACTTGGACACGCAAAAGCTCTTTCTCAAGGAACGGCAAAATATCCAATTACAAGGGTCGAAGTCAAGACGATCACTCTGCACGCTGGAATTCACGGCGACACTCTAGACAACATGATTCTCGGACAGCTACCTAAAAGAGTAATCATCAGTTTGGTGGAGAATAGAGCGTTTAACGGTAATAAGGACCTAAACCCATTTAATTTTACAAATTATAAAATAAACTTTTGATCTCTTTACGTTGATGGCACACAAATTCCCTCAAAACCATTACAACCAGGTTTTACGAAAGAGCTTCTATACGTTGACGGTTAACACACTTTATTTTCTGGAACTGGTATTCATTTTTTAAATCAGGGTAATGACATTGATCGTTATGATTACGGTAATGGTTACTGTCTTTTTTCCTTTGACCTCACACCTGACCTATCTGCAAACTGTTATTCTCACTGGAATCTTGTAAAGCATGGTAGTCTTCGCATCGAGGTAAGATTCGACGAAGCACTTGCCAAGACGATAAACTGCATTGTTTACCCTGAATATGATAACGTTTTAGAAATAGACGCGTCCAGACAAGTTATTGTAGACTTTGGAGGATAAGATCTAACGTCCGCTTCTCAGAATCTGTGATCATAAACCATTTTGCTCTATGCAACACCTGTTTAGAAAAGCAGCATCAGTCCTAAGTAAACATGCGAGCTGTAATCAGCGGCCATTACAGCGGAAACTGTCGCCTTGATTAATTGCTATGTACTGGTCTCTCGTTTTATCTCAATACCAGAATCTTTGTCGTTAACTCTACCATCACATAAACTTGCTTACCAAGAAGGAGATATGGACTACGTGCTAGATATTCAAGAATTCCGAAGTCTCGAAGATCAGTTTATCGCCAAAGAAGTGGCTCTAGTTGCTGTGGATAAAAATTATACTGCACACTGGTTAGCAGCACCACCACACCCGTTTTCAGACCTGCCTAATCGAACACGACAACAAAACAATTGGCTCACGTGTTATTAACATGGGATCGAGTGGTTCGAGGGAGACGTCCCAGTGAAGCATTTACACTCAAACCTCAGAGAAGTCGCCAAAACAGCAGGTCAGATATACACACGTGGGCGGGAAAAAGCTAAACTTTTGCAAAATATTCTGAGTAGGCAAATTGTGATTTAGAGGAATTCACATGTCCTGCGTTCAAAGAATTAAATATTACCAACGAGTACTGTTTCCATCATGGCGTAAAGAAG
>CAKNWW010331920.1:0-18886 GCA_932074435.1 Andricus kollari
AAAATTTGTTCGTATTTTAAAACGAAAGATTGAAAATTGTGCAATGAAATTAAAATAAATTCAAACTTAAGGGTATAAAAATTAAATCGTCTCCAGATGCGACTTAAAAATTATAGTACCAAGCATTTAAATATTTTGAGTGGCCCCATTTTTAATATATTTGAATGTAAAATTATTATCATTTAAAAAATTTGTTTTGTTTGAAATTCATGAACTATTAACAGAACTTACAATGTAAAATAACATAAAACATTGAATTCCAAATGTTCAAGTTATAACGCTATTAATTTAAAATTATCCCATTTTCAAGTTTGTAATCAGATATTATTTTTAAATTTCATCCTTCTCGATGTAATGATCCATCTTCTCGCCTTCATTTTAAGTCAATCTACCTAATATAAAATAAGATCAAATATTTTGCCAAGTTTATATACTTTACTCATTGGAGCCTCTTTCTTCAAAGCCTCTTTATTACTTCCGTGATAAAAGATGAAAATTTACATTTTAATTGAAAAGAAAGCTGCTTTAAAAGAATAGTTGAACGACAGACTGCAGTTATTGATCTTTAAAGGGTTTTATGTTTAATTATCATTCCATAAGTGAAGCAAGAATTTTGTATACACATTTTAATAGTATTTTAAATTCATTTTTCGAAGTTTAAAGGGAAAATTTCAAATCTATATGACATTTATGTTCCATTTTTTTCTCTCTGAATTTGGAAGATAAGCGTAGAGATACATTCAAGAAGCAGATAAAAGAACAAAACCAAGCGAAAGAAGACCTCTGTGGAAACTAATCCTGCCAAGTAGTACCTCGGACAAAGTTTCTTTAGCTATTCTGAGTCGTGGTTTAGTTTCTTGGTCGCGTTTTCCGTGGTTTACTTTATGTGCCCAGGTTCTTATCGTATTATATACGACCTTTTACAAAAGGCATGGGGCCATTCTGGGCACATAGAGAATCGATACAATTGTTGGATAGGTATGAAAAAATGGTGTAATTTTCTAAAGCAGATTAAGCAATAATTTTCTTAAGCAATGTAAAAACGTAACATTTTTTTGAAATTTCAAATGAAGCATGAGAGGAATTAACAGAAACAATAAAGTGAAATATTTTGATATTTTCTTATATTAAGGCCTTTGTTTAATTTTAATTTTTCTTTGTTTCAGGTAAGTGAATCCAAATGCCTATTTTCTGCAACAACGATGTCTCAGGTATAATTTTAAATTACGTCTTTTATAAACCTAACCAATAAGAAATTAAAATATTTTTGATTCTCAAAGTCGAAAAAGTTATCTAGTTTGCAACTAAATAATGTATGAATAATTTGCGCTCAGGAAAAATCCAGAGTTTGTTATTCGACAGTATTTTTCTTTCTATATTGAGTATCTGCATTTCGAACGGCATTAGCCTTAAATCAACAAAATATTGGTGCGAATATTTTCTTGATTCAATGCTAATGTTTTTTCCGTGTATTTCTGTAAGTTTGAAGACGTCACTGGTTCGGAAAAATGACTTCAGTAAGATTTTCTCCTCAGATTATCTTTTCTGAAGAAGGAAACTTTATGCTTTCTTTGTAAACAACTTTCTGTCTATCGCCTAAACCAGTATGATAGAATACAAGAGAAAGCAAATATTGACGAAAGTATTTAGTGCCTCAGTTCCTAATGACAATTCTTAATTTTAAAAAGGAAATTGATTTCGTGGTCATTGCTATTATTATCTGATGATTAAACTACTTTCAATTCCTAATTGTATAATTTTGAAGGATTTTAAAGAATCCATAATTCAAATTTTGTGATGCTGAACGTTTCTTACAACAAAATGTTCAGTTCTGCAGATTTTCCATATGAAAATCTTACATATCTAGTTTTTTTTAAATTCTTTATTTAAAGTTCACTCAACTCTAAATGATTACAGTATCTGTTACTTGAATTTAAAGCACATCAATTTTAAAAAGCTCCATTTTACAGTTTTCTAATTAAAAATCGTACAAACCTGAAGGATTCAATACAAATCTTTTAAAGGATTTGAAATATGAAAATGCTCCATTTCGAAAGCTTCATGAAATTGATTAAATTTCGAATTGTAGGCTAACGACCCTAACAGTGGGCCACCTATATCTGAATTTAGCCACCTGATGTAAAATGATTTTAATAATTATTTAATAAATATTTGAAATAATTATTTCTTCGAATATTATTTATAAAACTACATTATTTATGTAACTAATCGCAGGACTTTCCGCGCATGCGACTAGTCACAAATGTGCCTCTCCGCATAAGTAAATTGCCGCATTTTTACCAATCTTTTGTGGACTTCAAAACTTTTTTAAATGAGAGTTGCCGCAAATGCCTCTTCCCGCACCTTTGTCAATTTCTTCCGAACTTGAAATTTTTCCGAATGAGAGATGCCGAATTATGACTTGCCACAAATGTGAGTTGGCGGGAGTTGTCGTGTCTCAACTCCGTAAAATTATTTTCTCTAACATTTTAGTAAGTTTTTTCTACTAACAATTAGTTTCATGTTGCTAAAGACTAATGAAGTAAGAATTCAGCTATCAATGTGTTTAAAAATTAGTTAAATTTATATAATTATTAGTTAAATTTAACTAATTTAAATTCTGAACGTTCTTTTTCTCGCCTTGTCGTGCTAAGCGAAATTACATTCAATACAGATTTATATGTATTCCCTTACAAATTTTTCTTTGGTTCGCTAAAAAATTGATCTCATCCAGTCCTCTTAACTGTAATTTTTGATATTAAATAAATTATAAAGACCTTGGATCCTTATGAATCTTGATGGATGATTTAAAACAAAAGTATCGTGGTACGAAGAAATAACAATTTCGGTAGAAGCTTGCATGTTTATATTCCGACTGCTCCGTACAATAAGGAATGAAGTGCAGGTGAGTCCGTATAAAGAAGCAGGTTTCAGTTATTGTGCATAAGGAATCAAGTCTATTTTTATAGATTTTGACATTTTGACTTCTGGTGATAAAATAAATAAAAGCAGGCCGTCCTGCTGCACGTAATAAAGTTTTATAGAATTCTCTGTAATATTAACTATTAGGTAGAGTTTTTTAACATTTTATTGCTTGCTGCAGACAGTATGCGTGCTTATTTTATTGTAAAAAATCAAGGTATCAAAAAAAAACTTTATTCCATTTAGAGAACAACTAAAACCTGATTCTTTATACTGACTCATCCGAACTTGATTGTATATTGTGCAGAGCAGTCGATTTACACTCTCGTAAATATAATATAGGGGAGACTGGGTCAACCGAATAGCAGTGCTAACTGAATATTGTGACTTTTCTCATATAATTGGATTGATATTAATATACTCTAATTATTCTTTTTAATATAAGCACAATCAAAATACTTTTCATAAGAAATGATTAAAATATATTAATATCATTCCTATCATGAGAAAATTCGCATTATTCAGTTCGTACTGGTATTCAGTTGTACCCAGACTCACCTACGTCTTTACTGCAAGATTGATGGAAAATTATGCTAGTACCTTGATATATTAACAAGGCCCTAACATAGAAACTTTACTTTCCGTTAGACACAAGTATAACAACGTTGCATGGCGTGGGTGGTCTCGACTGCAGGGAAGTTTCCGGCTGTATAAACAGAAGCGCGAACTGTTCTCCTGGTACATCGGGTGGTGTGAAACATGACGCTGGCGTTAAAGCGGTATCAGTAATTACCACCATGTTGGCAAACAGAGTCTTCCAGGTCGAAGGAAGATGTTCACGACGTCGCTTCGTTCGCGGAAATGTCCACGAACGGAGGTCGTAAAGTTCTGGGTCCTTGATCTTGTTGAATACGGTACACAGAATTAGCCATAAGTACACACGGCGTCCCGATAGACAACAAATTTAAACTACGCAAACAGGCCGACGTATACCATCCGCTAATTGAGTCTGCTGGAAGATTCAAGAGCAGAAGTAAAAAAAAAAAGAAAAAGAAAAAAGCTTTCAGTAGATAGAATGAGGTACATTATTTTTCAATAAAGTGAATCTAAAGCTGAAGAAAGTGGTTGGTTGGCAAAGCAAGCTTTTTATTAGCAAAGGTGGCTGCGACAACTACTTCGATGGTAAAACTAACTAACCAGATTTGTGCGGCAACAAGTCTCCGTTAGTACTCCTGCGTAGTTCATATTAGTAACGATAGTAATCGTAAGTCCAACAAAGAAAAGTAGTCACATTTACCACTAATGTATTTTCCAACAAATAAAAATAGTAAAGATTACAACTTTTGTTCCTTGATGATATTAACAGAACTAAAACCTGAGAAATGTTGTGAACATTCACGCCGAAAGAATTTTTTAGTCATTCTTTAAGAAAATGTTGATAAATAAAAGAGTTTTTAATAAAAAATAGATCGAGATTCTACAATTTTTTAAATATTTTTCTCAAATCCTTTCAGGATGATACAATTTTTGAGGGAAAAAAAATGAAATTGAAATGTGAACAATCATTTTAGAAGAATTTATAGAAACTTTTGGAAGATGGAGTGCTTTCTTTCAGAAGGAGTAAAATTGCCTTCTTCCTTTGTATTTTATTTTATTCTGAATACTCATAATAATGGGACCGGTTTACTTGTTTGTCTAGTTTGCACTCCTTCGATGTGATACTATCTTACTATAAATTCAAGGGCGCCTTAGTCCTTTGTACATGACTAAACCGTCCCCGAGACTTTTTCCAAAATAACGGGTTGCTTTGTGAAACATCATATTCAGCGTTTTACAGACCTTCACTCACCGCTTCCCTCACACGACAGAAGAGGACACGTCGAGACAATCGATCAAGAGAAGCTTACAATGTGCTTGCTTGCAATAATGTTCGCATTTTATAATAATCCTGGTAAAATAATTATTCTATCTGGTGGATTCCACGCCGGACTCACACAAATGAGACCTTTGCATTATTGATTTTTTAAAATTTTGGCTACTCAAGTTCCGCACGCGAGCATAAAAACTCTATTAGAAATCCGGGCACTTCTAATCACACTGCTCTCTCAGAACATTTTTTAGAACTCGGCTACAATTTTAAGTTTGATAATTTTAAAATTCTCTCAGTTGAGAATAGTATTGCTCGCAGAAAAAATATTGAAAACTTTTTCATTAACAAAACAGATAATAATGTCAATATCAGATTTGAACAAAATTTTTTCCCGCTTGAATATAAACCGCTTACCAAGTTATAACAACTTAGCACTCTACTTTACCTTCAGTAGTCATATTTTCCTTCTAATTGGTTTTCCAGGCTTAGTTTTCATACATAGACAGTCAGACTTTGCCATCTGTCCTTGTTCGTTGTGTTTTCGTCCTTCGTATTTATTTAATTTTAACTCTAATTTTTGACTCTGTTTTATACAATAATGACCATTTTTTGGCATTTTTCTTCTTAGGTATGTATTTTCTTTATTATTTATATAAATACATTGTTTTTTCTCTGATTTTCCGCTTATTTACACTTTATAATTTTTCATATTATTTATAATTTTTTTTTTCAGAAACTTTAATAAATTTGACTGATAAGGGCTCCAATCTAAGCCAAAACGTCTCATTGTCTTGTATTAATTGGAAAATCCTTATTGTCTCTTTATTCTATTGACCTTACAAAAAGTGACTCATTGGATACATACACTTAAGAGGTCGAGACTTATACATATTGAACAATCCATTAAATTAGGTTTTAAAAACATTTATTTACTAATTAGTTCACTTTTGAATTACTTAATTATATAAGGAATGCATTTAGAACTGTATAATTTATCGTAAGTATGTATATGATAAAAGATAATTTATAGTTTTGACTTCTACAAACTTGGCATATTTTCTATTTGATGGGAGAAAGCACAACAAATATATGAGAATGAGCATGTGGGCAAAGCTGCAAATTCGATGCTGAATATCTCATTCCTAAAATGAGCTGTATTTCGTTTTATTGCAAGCGTGTAATTCAGTGTTAACTTGAGACCGTATTACATTCTAAAGCAATAATTCAAATTTCTTTGAAGCGCTGCAACGCCTCTCTTTTTGGTTCTCGCAAAGTGGCTCTCTAAAGAAGACAAAAAGGCAGTGAGAAATCGGATGTTCCAGCTTTCTATGCATGCAGTGTTCATGAAGAGCAACGCATTAATTTCTTCTGCTCCATGGAAAGCAAGGATCTACCTCAATCTGTAAGCGACGACTAATTAAGTGGGTACGTTTTCATCCTTTCCCTTATAGCACGGTCGTACCTCGCACCCCCGACCTATTACAGTGTCTTTTTCCAAGTAAATGGGAGTAATTGGATAATAAAATAGCCTGCACTCTGGAACAATACCTGCAAGAGGGGGCGCAGGGGGTGGGGATTCGTACGAAGCTGGTGGTGGGATAGCAAAAAAATCGTGGGGGTGGAACGAAACGGTGGAATAAAAGGATTTACGCTTTATAATCGTGAGACTGTCTGGCCTCGATGAATGAGAGCGGGCGTTTAAAAAAGATTGGGTCTGCCGCAGGATGGTTGGTTTTCTGGCTGGCACACTGCCTACTCGAATCTCTGCCTTTTTCCTCCTTCTCACCTTCGTCTTGGTCCTCATCTTCATCTTCGTCTTTCAACGACCCCATCGTCGCAGTCGAATTCCACCCGTCTCTTAATGGACCGACGGACTGATCATCCAACCCCTCCCGAAACCAGCGTGATCGGGATACAATTAATTTCATCAATTATGCAGACCGAGTAGCGGAAGCTTCCGCGAAATTGGAGTTCGCTTCATTTTTCATCCTGCAGTCGCTCCTCGACGCGGACGAGACTTTGAATTTATCGACTCCGCAAGGGGAAACTTTCAATAAAGTCAGACCGTGTAGAGAACTACTCGATCTAAACGGATATGGACTTCTTACCTTCTTGGCATCACGTAAATAAATTCCGCTTCATAAAATTTGATGTAATTACTTTTTTGCGAGTCCTCTTCGTAAGTTTGATTTTCCATTTATCCAGATTTCAAGTCAAGCGGGATATGAAAAGTAAATTTCCATGCAGTAACGTTCCTAGTTTTACAATAGATGATATTGTAGGGTAAAAACATCAATTACGAAGGGTGCACAAATTGGACACATGCAATTTTTTAGCTGAACAACTGAACGCCTGGGGGTCCATAACGACTATTTTGTCTCACATTCCATATTTTAGATTTCAAATTCCACAATAATTTTTTTTTCAATCTTCATCAGAGCAAAATAAATAATTGTGAATGAATAAAAAAAATTGTGGATTGTAAAGTCTAAAATGTGGAATCTGAGAAAAAAATCGTCCTCGATTCCCTGAACTTAGTTTTTTTTAAAAAGACAATAAGAAATTTAAATAAGAGTGAAACTAAATTAGATAAATTAGAAAGAAAGTTAAAAAGAAAAATGTAAGAACATTTTTCATTTTTCTTAAGTTTTCAAATTACTATTTTATTTTTTTCTGTTACTTTTTGAATTTTGAAACTATATTTTCAAGGGAGTGCAATTCAGCCATTTTTGATGAGCCAAAATGTATCTTACCACTTACAGAAATAAGATGACTAATCATTAAAATATCAAGTTATACAAATATTTTCATTTGGCAACAAATTTGAAGAAAATTAATAGACATAACTCAGCCTTAATTTTTCTTCTATTGAAAATTAAAAAATCCTACTTTCAGAAACTGGAAGAAAGTCAAAAAGCATGTAGCAAAAAATTTGCATGCTTAAAAAATAGGGCATGTCTGTGTAACTATGGGCCTGTAGCGAATGGGAGATGCACCTCAACAAATGGTGCTTCTGACACAAAGTATTTTTATTTGAATTTGTATCTTATGTTTTAATTTTCTGTAGAACAAATTCATACAGAAATTGAGTTCGAATAAATTTTCTCTCCAAGCAAATAAGTTTCACAGTCACAAGTATTTATACGTATTTGAAATTCTGCTACTTTTTTGCACCAAGTATGACCATAGGGCCGAACCTGGAGACAAAATTTTATAAATATATTAACAATTGAGTAAAATACTGTGGAAACTTACTTTTGAACAGAACTCGAGAACCTTAGGAATGTTAATTATTTATTTATTAAAATAGCTGGTTAACGAACTCAGTCTCTCTTTTTGGTCCCTGAAACTGTGTGCCAAAGCACAATCCAATTCGACTAGTCTTTCAAAAGTTATCCGGTATATAGACGACAACGCCGACAACGACGACGACGGCAACGACAGACAGACACCATTGTAAAACCGGTTTTTTCGGATTCAAGGGGTCTCGAAACAAGGATATTTAAAGAAATCCGCGATAGTCCGTTTTGGCTTAAATACAATACCTTCTCATTATGATGATAATGGAAAAATGTCATGTTAATATTATGAAAATTAAGGCACTTTAGAAACAGCTCAAAAAACAGGAGTGTAGATCATTTCCGCCAACAATATAATGCCTTCAAATTGTTTTGAGTTCAAGTTTTGGAATAGAATTTTTTTTTAAAGTTGTCGTGCAAATTTGTCAAAAGTTGACCTGAAAAACCTGGAAATGTCCAGGAGTTTTAAAATCCGACTTCTGTTATCCTTAAAAAAAAAGATTATGTCAAAGTTTGAGGTTCCTTGAATGGTCCCTTTACCCTACATTTAAAATTGGTATTTGTGTTCCCATTACACGCATGTATCGCAATTGAATGCACATTGTTAAAATTTGAAATATTTACAACTCAAAGTAGTCTAAAATTTTCTATCTTACCCTAGAAATGGATGAGAGTCGTCGTACTAGATATGTTGAATTTATAAGTTTTAACCTTCCATAATTATCGAATTCATTCTAACTTTTTTTTAAACATTTTGTGTAGTGTGGTTGCGAGTGTGAGGTTTGGTTGAAAGGTTTAAAAATTGACTTGAAAAAGAACTTCAAAAAGCCTGGAAAGGGCTTGAAATATTGTAATTAAATTCTGTAGAAACTTCCTGGAGTCGTGGATTTTAATTTCATGTGGAATTCCTTCCGTATTTCATCCGCCATTTGATTCTTTAATTTCTTAATAATTAATTAAATTTGGAAATACCCAAATTGAGTTGAAAAATGAAAAAATGCATTGATCTCTGATTAAAATATCTGTGTGCAACTTACGTTAAAAGAGACAGCACGCAGAGTATACGGCAATACGTTGTAATATTTGATATTTGCGCAAGCCGACGTAACGGTTCTTGGCCATGGCCATTCTGTATATTTATTCCAGCCATCGAAGGCATATATGTACATACACAGGGACACTTGAATCGTACAAATAAGCCACACTGATCTAAACCAATTTCCAATGGGAATAGAGGAAGACGGTCGTCGATTCCCCTTTGAGTGCTTGACTTTAAATTTTCCAGGCAATCTGTGAAACTCTTTTCCTGGGTGGGCGAAAGAGATTCAATCGTGTTGCGAGTCACGTATATATGTGGCACAACTCCAGGTTCTCGTGTGCTAATAACGATTCCCTTTCCGAAAATATCATCTAGCATATGTCGCGAAAGTGTTTCAATATAAAAAAAGTTCACCTGGTAGCAAAGATTTATATTTAGAATTTAATCTAATATGAATGATTTTATAGAATGAGAAAATAAAATGGAAAATTGAGAGAATAAGAGATTTGTCATTTAGAAGATAATCGAAAATTCGAAACATCACTTTACAACAGTGGCTGCACTTGAAAGGCAATGGAAGAAGCCTCTTTCAAAGTTGCAAGTTCGAGCCGCATTCGATCTGGTTCATTAGGCCAAACTTATTCTGGGGAGTGCCTGCTTTTCAGGCAAGAAGTTGCGAGCGAACGAGCTTAATTCAATAAGTGGTACCCTGCGAACCCCAATGCTGTCTTGCGTGTATAATGTACATCAATGTTGTGCACGAGTTTAAAAGTATTCGTGTTATACGAGCTTAGAAGGTGTGCAAAAAGCGACTGGCTACCCCCACGTGTCTCCCAGCACAGGAAGTACATAACAAAAGAACAAGAGAAGGCTATCCACAATGAATAATGGATAGACGAAATATGCTAAATCTGAAGCTCTATGGATATAACATGCCTTCCACCCCGCCACCAACTACCCTCAAAGAGGAAAAAAAACAACACGGTTTGATACGAAGCGACAAAAAGCCACTCCTCTTGAGTAAAGAGCAAAGAAAAAAAGTGCGTCTGGAGATGACGTCGACGAAATCGCATCCACGAGTTTGGCGTTCTTAAGTCGTGGAAGAGTGGTCGACGTAATCGCTTTGTGTACGCAAAGATCAGTCGAAAAGCTCCTATCATCTTCTGGATGCACGGACAATAAAACGCAAGCTTTTTGTTGGTAACCCATCTGTGTGTAAACACACGATCCCTTTGTCACGTGATATGACGGCTACATCACTTAGATGCTGAAGACTTTAGTCGCCAGAATCAGAGAAACGAAAATTTTTTCTTTTTTCTAATTATATATTCTAGAAATTGGAAGTTCTTTATACATTAAATGTTCAAGGGGAGATGAGCAATTTTCTAAAGAGTTTTGAGTTGATTAAAGATATAAAATCGATCAATGTTATTTACGATCTTTTTATTTCTGCCAACAGTGAAAGAAACTATAAAACTATAAACTATTCAGCTCTCTCTTACCTAGAAATAAGAAAGGCGAATGCCGAACGAAAGACTAGAGTATTTAGTAGACTGTTGTCCTTTTTCAGACTGTTTCCTTTTTTCTCTAGACATTCATAAATACTTTCAACTGATTGTAAACTTGCTTCCTGAATGAAGATAATAGAAGTACATCTTGGACAGAATAGAATAGAAAAGCCACTCTGTTGTCACCACAATGCATTGAATTGCAGCTTGCTATTTGCGGGCTGCAAATGCCACACAATATAAACAATACAAACTCTTTCAATTAAAAAAGATTAACTTTTTAAAGTTTAGAACTGCAAAATAATTGTATTTTAGGCCATGTGTCAAGGGTACTCTTGGCTAATTCGAAAAAGTTGTTTCTCACACTAAATGCCAAGGTGTTAAGTCTTGATCCAGAAGGTGATGGAAGCGTTGTACAATGGAGAAATAACTATACTACGTTGAAAACATTTGAATTTTATTTTTATTTGGTTAATTCGAATCTTAATTATTTTGTTCTAGCTGTGAATTTTTTACGTGTTATACAACTGGGAAGTTCTTGACAGGTAAAGCTTTTCTTGAAAAAACTTAAGGTAAACAGCAGTGAGATTTGTTGATGGTAACACAAAATCACATTTCATATCAGCGAGAAGGATATACATGCATGCATACAATTGTTACTTTCGCTAAAGCATATTGTGAGTATTGCAGCAAGTTTAGTTATACGGAATTTATGCGCGAAATCTCTTTGAACGGGTACTCATTAACAGCATAACCATGCTGGGCTCCAGATTTCGCACCCCTTTCGCGAACTCACCCTCCACGAATTCAGTCTCAAAGAAATGAGAGGCGTGAAAATCGTCGCGATTCACTGAAAAACGAGCTTCAGCAATTTTCCGGGGGTGTTTCCAGAGATTTTATGGAACGATAGTCTCATTCGACCATCCCCCTTGCAATTAATACTCAATGGGGCGAGCACTAATCCCACCCCCTGAATCCCTACCGTGATATTCCATGTTTTGTGGAGACTCCTTCCTATTATTGACTTAAACGATTTACGATGCACCGTTTACCCCACAGCGAATTCTCTGACCATGCCCAATAGAGAATAATAGGTGACACATGAGCGAAGATCAGGACTAGCGATTGAAAGCAATATATCAAAATTGCTTTTAAAAGCTTTTAAGGATTACTGCATGAATTTTAAAGTCCTCCTGAATTTTCATATTCGAATAAATATAGTATCTATAACTTTTTATTCAGAATAAAGGTTATAAATTTGATATATGCCATTTTTGTTTAAAAATTATTCCAGTTTGACACATAAATATAAAATAATATAATTATTGTAAATCTTTTGAGCGAATAGCTGTATAAAATTCCTTTTTCAGTATTTCATTTAGAGGGTTTTCCATTCTGTGGATGTGATTTATATGACTTTTCCTTCATAAAATGAAATTCGCAACTGAGTGAATCTAAAAAAATGTGAAAAGAATTCTTTGGTGTGCTTCATGACTCTCCGTTCACGACTTTAGCGAGATATAAATGTTTCTGCTTATCGCGGCGAAAATGCGAGCTCGGTTGTATGCGTACCAATTGTTTCTGCAGTCTAGCAATTGGCATTGTTTCGGCAAACTGCCCGCTAGTAGGATATCGTGTTAATTCACACGCGTCGTGAATAACGAACGTGTAACTTCTACTGTGTTGCTCTGATTCATGGAAGTATCGCGCGATAATACAACCTGTGTACAAACTGGCGTGCAAATTCGAGTCCCTTGAATTATTATTAACACACATGAGATTATTTTAATCTCCTAAAAGAGCGACGCGAAATTGCATGTTTCAAAGAAAATAAATTTACCACACGCCAAACTGTAATTTTCATTCGAATAATTTTAACAAACAAGTACTTCGTAAAAATAAATGCCTCACGTGTATGTTCACTTGTCTTAAAATTAATTTCACTTGAAATTAAGATGTACACACTTACTTTCACAAGGTTTGTTTTAAAAAATAAAATGAAAAATGTAATCCAAAGACAATATCTCTGGCCCAAACAAATTAATACAATGGTGATAAGGAAAAAAGAGAGTTATGGAGAGAGGATGAGTATATAGGAGAGAGTGACATATCTGAGTTAGTGGTATATATAGAGAGGAAGAGAGTAAGGGAAGAGACGTAAATATTTATAAAAGGAGGAAGGTTCAGGGTATAGAGGATGGGGTGAGAGGTTGGGTTAATGAGGGCGTAGAGAGGGAGACCGGGTCGCAGATGGAGAAGGATGGATTTTAATAAGGGCAAAAGGGTTGTCTAGTAAAAGGGGGGGGGGCTGCATGGTTCAAGGGGGTAGGGCAGAGAGTTCTGAGAGAAGGAGGATATATGGAAGTGGGTGATGAGACATAGGTGCAAAGGGTGGAATGAAAGAGGGTGAGAGGTTTTTGGGGGCTGGTGGATGGTGAGAATTTCGGAGAGGTTGGACCATAGATTAGTGAAGACCGGTACATGAGTGAATGGGTGAAGGTTCAAGGGTGACTGTCCAGTGTAGGGTGAAGAATGTAATGTGAAGATGTGTTTAATAACGGGTTTCGGGTTAGCCTTTAGGTTAGACTTAGGCTCTAATGTAAAGGAAGTTTCAACTTCCCATAACACGCTTTTACACGTTGTAAAGAAGATGTAGGTTAGAAGTTAAGAGACTGAGGAGTTAGCCCACGAAATCCTTCTAGATAGGCTCTTGCTGGCCCCTTTAAGAACCAATTTTTTAATTGATGATAAATGTTTAGGTTTGAAAGTTTGCAAAAAATATTTCGTCGCACCTGGATCGTTGCACATTGCAGATAGGTCTGTAATGAAGAAAATCGCATCAACAGACAGTAACAAATTAATCAATGGAGTGATGAATCCGCGAATAAAAGGTCCATTACATGGCCCAACAGGTCGTGCACTCAGACGCAGTTAAATGTGAACCGCAGGGGTGGCGCGAGAGGGATGTCCTTGGCCCCACAGTGAATGATGGGGATCGTAGGGATATCTGGGTGGCGGTCAGCCGTTAGCCGAACGCACCCCATGAAACATGGGAGTTAGTGGATGTCGTCGATGTTCGCCCACGTGACATACTGTGTGCGATAGTTCAGCGAAATTCGCATAATTCTCATTTCAACTGCATCATATATTCAACAATACTTCAATATCATATAACAACAGTGTTTCAAAAAACGAATTAGTAAATATGATTGCTTCGTGGTAAACCCCTAATTTCTCCAACTTGACAGTTGTAAGTCATAGTGCCAATACATCATTCCAAAAGTCTTTAATAACATTGATAACTTTTAGAGAGAAGAAGCTGCTATCTTATTGATATATTTCTGTTTATTGTATACATATGTTTTATAATGTTGGAGACTTAATGTTTGTAAATTTATTTCTTGCACTAAATGTACTCTTTTTTTTTGTTTAAATTTTAGCTTTCCAATGTCAAACTTGTATTTTTCTCTACGTTAAACATGAGAAGCATTAAGTATGACGTTAGTCCATTTACAAGCTTTTGAAGTTTGAGATACGTATCTTTTGTATCTAAAAACGCACTTGCAATTCGATCGGAAGGATGTAAATAATATCAGAAATTATTGCATAACCTCAGGCTACCGATGTTTTAAATATTATGAAGAACGTTTTCGGCTTGACAGTCGAAAATGTTTATTCATAATAATCCATTACATATAGTCGACGTTTCGGACTGGTACCAGTCCCTCTTCGAAGACTCTAAAGAGCGATTACAGTGGTCAGAAATTGTTAAATGTCGATTTCTTATTAGCTAACCCAGAAAATAGTGGGGAAATTATTCCTTTTAGCGTTAAAGTGTCAGTGCTAAATCGGTAATAGAGTCGGCACGGAATGGATGGGCAGTAAAACTCAACCATTATAGAAATTGAATCTACTCACGAGCAGGAGATACGAGTAACCCCGTCGACGTCTCGTAAGTGTTTCGATGGGGAACATTAAATTTTACGGGATTCTTAAAGGTGAGTCTTGGAGTTTCGATCAGCATTGAAGAACACTAAGTCGTACGAACTTTCATTAATCAGACTTAATGTTGAAGTAGCGCAAAGTGCTTGTAAAATATCTGATCTCGATAAACATCTTTTCTAGACACCAATCACGTTTTACGTTGACATAGAGTCTATTCCAATTTAAGATTCTGTCTCGGACTCCGATAAAAATAAAAAATTCTTTTCTTTTCAAATGAGAGACATCCAAGAGAATATTTCAATATGAAAAGCAAAGTGATAATTAGAAAAGAATAAAAAATGGTTATGGCAACTGTTTGATGAGAAAATACAAAAATAATCCATGAAAATGTAGTTTAGTTTATTTCAAAAATGTCCAGCAAATGCTCTAAATGATAAAAAAAATTCCATTAGTTTGGCCGTCTGAAATACATGACTCTATTTTTATTTTGAAGCATTTTAAAGTGTACAATTCCGATTCAAATAAATTCAGGAAAAAATTGTACGATTTGTACTATGCGTTTTATTAAAAAAAAGGTGTTAAGAAAGTGTGTAGATCTTTTTGAGGTGACAAATTTTTTGCAGTAATATTTTTTCGTATCTTGTATAGTTTGACCAGAAATGGAATTTTTTTTAATACCATTTTGCACGATAAAAACAAAATCCGTGGGCCTTACCATTAGAATAGTCTTAAAAAAATGTGCAGATCTTTTTGAAATGAACAATTTTGCTTTTCAACATTTTTTTCGTATCTCGTATAGTTTTACTGGAAAATTTAGTTTTTTATTTTATAAAAAGCATTTTCGTTGAAATTGGATTAAATCCGTAAAAGTTAATTTTCGGATAAAACCAATACCTTTTTATTGAGATGAAAATGTAAAAATAAACAAATAGCGTAAAGGCACCAATTACCGAAGCGGGACAATTTGTAAAAAAATTGGATTTCTTCTAACCTAAGACTTTAATATGCTATTTTTTTAGTAGAAGTAATTATTTGAATCTCAATTAAGCTTTTGAATCAGAACAATTTAAAGTTCATGCCAAAATAGTACAAATAAAATGAATTTTATCTTCGACCTGTGGCAATAGGCACGTTCTCGACAATTGGTTCCTTTGTCCTACTGGTTTAAAAAATGTTTCAATAGTGAAAACTTTAAAATTGAAATGTTTGAACTCATTCAATAATTTTAACTTTGAAGAATTTAGACTTTAACCATTTTAATTTAAATCCAATATTTTCCGATAGAATATAAAGAAAGTTGAATGATTCAAAAAATTGAGAGTTTATAAACTTCCAAACTGTTTTCAACTGTGAAGATGATAATTGTTAAACTCAAAATTGTAAAATTATGACAAAAAGTTTAAAAATGTTTTTTTATAGATTTGATTATCATATCGCCTGTCTTCCGCTTCCTGTGCAAAAACAATCTTCTGACAGAAAGCGGTACTTTTAAACGTCGATCATTGATCAACCGTCCTATCTATTTTCTTGTCCACCTATTTAGAATTTAAAAAATGACAATATCGGGATGGTTTTTTTACATTAATAGATTATATTTTTGCGCATGGCTGGTACGGTGAATTTGTTTCTTACTAGTGTCTGCTGCATTTGCAGTCGGCAAGAGAAGAGAATATTAATGATGAAATGTATGGGGATTATAAGAAATTTGCAATATGGTATTTCTGAGTTAAATAAATTAATTTTAATGTGTCATAAGACCGAGGTGAGAAGATGGCAGAAGTCTTTGACAATCAAATTGTATTAAGATCAATAGTGTAATCTTGCTTACCTGCTAGCATGATCTTATGATTTAATTACTATATGTATCTTTTTTTAGACATTTTATGTTATTCAGAGGTAACTGAATGTAATTTATACTTTCAAAAACCCAAAAAATGTATATTTCGTTAAAGTATCTCTGAATAACGTCAATATTTTAAAATAAAGATACATGTAACGTTCTGTAATACGTGACATCGCATAATGGGTACTACATGCACTTAAAGTTACCTTTGCGTGGCCAGGAACCTCTAATGTCAGCGCAACGCTTCCCTTACATATTTCTCCGTGCCAAATAGCTCTAATTTCTTGTAGCTTTACCGAACTCAAATCAAGCTCTAATTTGTTAGGCATGCATTGCAGACGCCGCTGACGAAAGCGTGTGACGGGAAGTTGAAACTTCGTTTACCTTAGAGCCTACGTCTAACCTAACGTCTAACCCAAAAACCGTTATTATACACATCTTCACATTTACATATGAGAAATGAAGTCGGAATAGAGATAACGGCTCAAGTCTATACAAATCCACACACATGCCGCCCATAATTATAAATTAGGGTAATTAAATCCATTAGAAGCTTCAGGTTATGACCTTCGTTTAACCGTCTCTCTACCAGAAAAGACTTTTAGTTACATTAGTACCTAACCTTGGTTTCATAGTTTAGTATTATTGCCTGGAACTTGGGACATTATACACTATCCTCGCTTAGTGTTTGGACAGTGGACGATAGCATTATTATTTATCTGTAGTAAAGAATTCCAGATAGTGATAATTATAGGGAACTTTAAATGTTCTATAATTAGTCTTCTTAAAAGAATGTTTAGTTTTTAATTTAAAATATAATACTTTCAATTGTAACATATGGAACATTCAAATATTACGTAATACTAGTAAAAAAAATATGAAAATACTCCCCGCTCAAACGTCTAAGAAGACTTCTGTAATTAATACAAAATTTCGATTACAAAAGTATTCAATAAAAAAGTTCGAATCAATGCAAAAACTCATTTAAAAGCATTTGCACACAAACATTAAAAAGATTCATTAAAAAACAAAGTAAACATGGAATTTTAACAGGAGGCAGAAATATATTATAGGGGGGAGTGGGGTATGGTGTCAGGCTTGAATGAATAATCCTTTAAATTTTAATTGAAATGTGATTTTTTTGTCTGGTTTTTTTGGCGGGAAGCTCACGTTATGGGGTTACATCCCGAGTCGAAATATAGGTCCTCCTTTTATCCTTCAAATTCTCTATTTTCGAGAACCTAGGAGGATCAAAAGAGGATTTATTTCAATATATTCCAAGTCCTATTTGAGTCCTCAAAATGTGCGCAAATTTCCACTTCTGCATGTTTTGAGGACCAAAAGAGGACTTGGTGAAATCCTCGTTAAAACCTCGTAGGTCCTCCATTAAATTCTCCATATAATATTTAATGCACGTGCGTCGTAGAGCGCGCGCTTTTTTGCCATAAAAAAATTTTCAATTGAAATGTTCTTAATAAATAGTCACTTCTCTACATACACACAGGTAAAATAAGTCGAACTGTTTGGTACAGTTTCAATCATAGAAAACAAAATCTGCCTCTCTATACACGTTAATTCTACATCCCAGTCATGTCAAATTTCGTGCGCCAGCAAAAAAAGACATTCTTGCTACAAACAGATTCTGGGGAAATCCACTACTGACAAACACATGCTCACACATATCATACAATTCACAAGTGTATTTTTTTGGTACATATATACTCAATTTAACTTAAACAATTACATTAAATTACGATACATTACATACGGATATAGTCGCACGCTTTTAACAATATTAACGCTATTAAAAATCGAAAACGCTGTGACGGGTTTCGAACCACCTAAGCTGCGATTAACGTGTTCTATCGCTAACAACTAAACCTCCCGGCTAACCTAACAGTTAGAATATCGAGAAAAAAATCTTGGCTATAAAGTTAAAGTACGAGTACGTCAGGGCCGTACCAAAAAATTATCTGGTCCCCCTTTCATCGAACTTTGTTATTTTAACATTTTATTAATAAGCGGGCTTATAAATTTGTCTACTTTTTATAAATAATAGAAAATTATGCGTGCTATACGCGCACTAATTACCTTTCCTTTAGAAAAAGAACTCGGTTCATTTTCCAACATTTTGTGATAGATTTTACAGAAAATCTTATATTATTTGAGAACGTTGTACATGATTTACAGGAATTTCCTTATTATAGCGTGGAAATTCCTCTAGTGAATTCAATATGAATAACAACTTTTTCCACTTACTTAAAATTCGATCTTTTGGTGCAATATTAGTTTTTTATTGAAAATAACTTTTTGTTAAATAAAAAGCCAACTCAATTTTGTTTTGAAATTTTTCTATAGACATTTAAACTTTTTGGTAGAGAATTTATTTCTTTCCTTGAAAATTTAAATACTTCTACGAAAATTAAAGTTATTTGCTCAAAAACTGATTTCTCTACCTTA
>CAKNWW010331932.1:940-14012 GCA_932074435.1 Andricus kollari
GTGTCGTATAGCGCTTCTGTCGACGAGCTCAGGGTCTTCCGGGATTCTATTAAGTTTTTTTTTCTTGAAATAAACGTTGGCGCATTTTTCTAACTCGAACTTTATTCCAATTTCTTTAGTGTACTATTTGACAATTTTTAGAGCCAGATGTAGTTTCTCTTGATTTTTAGCATAGATCTTGAGATCATCCATGTAAAAGACATGAGTGACTTTATGCTTTCGATTTCCAGGTTTGCCGCAGAGGTACCCTTCGGAATGGCGAAGTGCGAGAGATAGTGGCAATAATGTGAGGTAAAAGAGGAGAGGGCTCATGGTATCGCCCTGAAACACACCTCTCTGAAAGGTGATACTGTTAGTGATCACACGATGTTTTCCAGATGAGATAGCAAATCTGGTTTTCCCAAGCGGCATTAATCTCTCTATGCACATCACGATGTGTGGATGAACCTTTAAGCTTTCCAACAGACAGATGATAAGTCTATGGGAGTTTGAATCAAAAGCTTTCCGGTAATCAATCCTGGCCATCGATAGGTAACGCTGATACAATGCTGCGTCTTTACAGACACATCTATCGATGAGCAGGTTCTCCCGACATCCTGCTACGCCTTTCTTTGAGCCACGTTGTTCGACATCTCTCGCCACACAGGTCCAATTGTCCAAACAATCCTATCATTTAGGATAGCTGTGAAGATCTTATACATTGTGTTCAGACAAGTTATTGGCCTGTAATTTTTAGGGTCAACTAAGTTGGCTGCCTTCGGCAGAAGCACTGTGCGCCCTTCTACCAACCACTCCGGAATAGGCTCTTCCGACTTTAGATATGAGGTGAAAATGCGGGCCAGATGCTGGTGGGTTGAAGGAAACTTCTTTCACCAGAAGGTCTTGATACCATCTGGTCCCAGAGCGGAATAGTTCTTCATGCCTCCTAATACGTTTTTCACCTCCCCGGCAGTGATAGGTGGGCATTCCTCCTCAGGTGTTATGAGGGCCTCGCACAGCTCCTTGAAGCCATTTATATTCTTCGAGTGTTCTTTCAGTGGATGCTGGACTTCGTAGACTTCTCTCCAAAATGCCTCAACCTCCTCTGGTGTGGGCGGGTGGTCGACAGTAACTGGAGGGTCTAGGAAGAGTCGAGATGGGTCAGACAAAAACTGTTTGATTTTTTCTGACCCACCTCTCTCTCCGCTCTAGACTTCTCCTAGCGTTAGATAGTACTCGTATTCTGTCAACAATATGCTGCCTGATGGTCAGTAGCTTTGATTTGTTAAGTGTGTGATGACAGATCCGCAGCTCGCGTGCGAACCGTCGAACCTTGGCAGTGAAAGTCCTGCCAGACGTTATGTAGTCAGTCACACACTGAATGCGGGACGCTTACTGTCTAGCCCAGCCTATCTTTGTGCTGAGTTGATGCATTCATCTTTTGGTCTTATGATCAGCCTTTGATTTTGTTTTACGGTTTGCATCTGCCAAAGCTCTCGCTGCATTATACACACTACAATTAATAGTCTAGAGGTCAGGTTGTTCGGAAAAATCTCCACGAAGCTCGTCATCCAGTTCAGCCAGATCTTTGGGCTTAAGAGAAACCTGAATGTTGATGTTTTTCCGGGTCCTTAAGCGTCGCTCTTCCTCTATTGGATGTCTGCTCGCGGTTGGTCTGAGTCTCTCCTCTCTTTCTCTGTTGCCGGCTTCTTCTGGCTGCGGTTGAGTAGGCGCTCCGTTTATATAACCCCTTTTTCGGAGTTCCTCGGCACGGTTTCGCAGACGTTGATGCGAAAAATGCGATAGCTCTGGGTGTTTCTCGCACCACAGAGTATGCAGTCGTGCCATGTAACCTTTTCGTTCAGGGGTCATACTGGTATCATAGAACTCCAGCAGGTCGTCCCTGAGTGGATCCGTCCACTTAAAAGTAACGAGATTCTGCCGGTCAATCGCATTGACCTCGTCTTGATAGCTCCCCTAACTGTAGGATAGTCGGCATTGTTGTCCGATTCACTGTCGAGAGCCCTGCGCGTTCGATTTTTTTCCAACCGCACTTACTACAACTATGTTTGGTGTTGTCATTGTTGTTCCCACGAACAGCTAGGGAAAAGGTTACGTCCGTCCTTGTAGAGCCCCGCATGCAAGGATAAGGCTGCATACTATAAGAGGTCGCCCGGTATCCCAGAGTCACCGTTTGAGACACCTCACCCAGGTGCCATTCAGCTTTCGGCACGGTTGTCACGCCTCTGCTTAGGGGTTATTCCTTCGGGACCATCCCTGGACAATTGTCCACGGATGGACAATTGTTTAAGCAATCGCGCAGATGGACAATAGAGTTACTGAAATATGACTAGAGAGTCATATGCCACAAAACAGATGACTTGGCACTTGAAAAAATTAGGCAAGTTAAAGACTCAAACCCGTGGAAACTTGACGTACCCCAAAAATTACGAATACAAGTTCTAAAAGAAAACCATGACGTCATACAAGCAGGACATTCAGGTTCCAAAAAAAACGCATGCGAGAATTTCCTTGTTCTACTTCTGGTCAGCAATGTATTATGAAATAATGAAACACGTGAAAAATTATGAAGTCAGTGAAAGTAGAAAACCGAGGAACCGAACGAAAATAGGGCAAATTAAATCCTACATAGATAAGGACCACTCCACCTAGGAGTAACATATAGATGATTTACAGTTCGCATTAAACACTAGTAAAAACTTCTTCACACAGTTCACATCATCTTTTGTAACCTGGGTTGCGAATTGGAACAACTTCAGTTTCTCCGAAGAAATTTGAAAAATGATAGCGAGGTCGAATTTCAGAATGTACACTACCGTCGGAATTTGTCGGTACGACCAGCCCAAATAATCTTAAAAATCACTGCTAACAAATTTTAGTCCCAAGATAACCGAAACATAATTATCGACTAGATTTAAATTAGCGAAAAGAAAAATTGTACAAGCAAAACTTAAGACAAAAAGATACGGAAGTGTAAACTTGGGATTAAATCTCACGCCGTCAAGGTGGTCGCGGAATGCTGAATCACGAATGTCTTCTCAACAGGATCATTCGGGGTATAGCGTATATCGTCGCAAACGGACGAGACTCTGTTCTTTAAATTTGGCCTCCACTTCAATATCGGGGGTGAGGAAGATGTATAAAATATTATTCATCTTGAGTAGGGGAGACCGGGGCTAGTTGGTACAACTACGACTCCAGAATTTTTCGCGTCTTTCAAGTAACTTTTTCAGAATCGTTCTATACTTGCTGTTGAAGTGCATATCGTTGGCTATTGATGTGCATTTTTTGGGCGCATAATATTTATTATATGAATTTTGGCGAGTGTATAACTAAGATCATGTCCTGTGTCCCAACCTGCCCCGTATACGGGGCAGGTTGGGACAATGCTCGGCGCAGGTAGTTGTTTTTAAAAAGGAAGAAAGTTGGAACAATCACTTTTAAAGACATTTGACTTATTTTTTTAATTTTCCAGTTGTGTTCAAGTACGAAAAAAGCTTATCGAGTCACTTTATATCATTTTCAGATTTCATCTTTCTAGATTTTCGGTGTAGACAGAAAAAATTCCAAGTTTAAGCAAAAGTATAAGCAATAAAAAAACCTATAAGCTATGTCTAGCACTACTCTAAATACGTTAAATTGCTTAATCGTCCCAACTTGCCCCGAGATAATCTGTCCCAACCTACCCCAAACGCATTTTTGGTAAACAACATTTGCAAAAAATTCCAAAATTTAAGGTTGGAACAAATTTTCTAACGAATTCTCGCAGCTGTTGATATACTCTATTCATGTTCATATTCATTTTAAAAATAAAAACAATATTCGAGGATGATTTAACGAGAAAACCAACAAAATAAAAAGTTACTCACCACCCTTGAAAACACATGTTCGGCGATATTTTGTGTGAAACGCAATATTTTGACATCAACACACACTGTTGTATTCCGTATCGGGAGCTTCGACCACTGTACAACATATGGCTCGATATGTTCAATGTTAGTATTAAAACTAGCTTTGTCCCAACTAGCCCCGTGTCCCAACTAGCCCCGGTCTCCCCTACTCACTCTTGAAGGCCCGGATGAAGAAAGCACAGAAGAACAACTTCCTGCAACTGCTTCTTAACAAGAGGATGGACGGCAACTTACACGGAAATGTGAAGAAGGATTCGATGTCGGTTGAGCTACGGCTTGCTTTCCATTAGCCACTCGGATTCAAGTCGGGCAATGATGGTTGAATTTTAGCTTGTCAAGACGGTGTCATTTCCACTTAAGCATACCGTCGCCACATTTTGAGGCAAGACAATTTTACGATATTAGCCCTCATACCACTCCGCGAAACGCTCCCAGGGAGATAGGGTCCATTGTCGAAAATATGAAGTGCAGAATATATTGGAACTACATATTTTCGACAATAGTTTCTGTCGCGCACTCGAGGTCTGCACTAAGGTCGTTCTTATTTATACTTGGGGGGTTTTTTTTAGAATCCCCTTTTTTTCCCCCCCCCCCCCCGCCCAGTTTTGTTCGAATGCCTAAAAAAATCTCCAAACTTGAACGAAATAGGTTAATATTTAGGGGTCGCGCAAATACCATAAAGTTTCTCATTGATTTAACATGGGAAAAAGTCATATTTTTGTTAAAATAATATTTAAATGCGATAATATGTAACAAATGATTCTGTATTTCAGTATATTGTTCAGAATTCGTCAGATAATAAGCATCAATCATAAATTTTTGAGGTAGATCATTCTCCTGTGAGCGGTTACACCTCGGTACCTTTTCAAAAAGAAATAATTGTTGTCTTTGTTGACTATGGGGAGAGGGAGTGAAGCTCGAGAGTAAACACCTGGAAAATGGCAGACTTGCGACCAGTCACAGGAGTGATTAATCACAACCCTGTCCCTTTTCCAGGAAGAAAATGATTTTCTTTTTCAACTAGGGGAGTGAAACTGCAGGAGAGTGAACGGTCGCACCCCAAGATTGCTCCAGCATGTCAAAGCTTCGAGATTTCATAACCTAACTGCATAAAATACTGCTGTTTACCATCATTTTTTTGCAAAAGTATATTTAAATTGTTTTATTTCTTGGCTTCCCATAAACTGATTTTTTATTTCGTTGATACAGAAAGACTTTTCAAAAAACCTGGTATCGAGTTTCATTAAAATCTGTTCATTTATTGAATTTTCAAAAAATTGATCGTAATCTTGGATTTGAAGTTTGATATTCAAATTTTTTTATTAGAAAACGGAAATACTCATTATTAAGGAATCATGAAAGCTCGAAGCACTTCGAGTACTCAATACCTTTGGAGAACTCAACGTCGTTCGTATTTTCGAACCTTTATAGTAGCTCGAATCTCAGCTGATAGTTGACTCAACTCGAAGTATCAAGTTTTTTACACAACCCTACGCCGACAGATAACATTTATGTAAGCACAAGCTACTTGCCCAAAACAGCTATTTACCTACCACAATTATTATTTCGGGTTTTCACTGAATACTTCAGGCAAAACTAGTTCTGTCAAATGGACAAATGGATTAACTTAGTTTTAACTGCGATTCTCAGTTAAAACGCAAAATCGGATTGAATAATAAATATTCTTTGAGGTTTAATACAAGCACTTGGTAACTTTGAGCTTTGACTAGTTAAAAATAATTTTTACAAATACTTTTTGGTAATACATACTATACATAATTCATACATACATATAAATAATCAAATAACAAGAAAAATTTCTTTTGAAAAATAAGAATCAAAATAAAAAAAGTTCACTTTAGAAGATTGCACAAAATATAATTCTATTTATGAAAATTTTTAAATAATTGAAAAGAATGTACCAATTCTTTTTTTTGTTTTTTTTTTGTTTGCTTTGCATGAGCAATCTCGCACGTCCCTAGAGGTGTTACTCAGACTGCAGTGTCTAGCCCTATCCTGTTCTCTATTTATACAAACGACCTACGCGGCTTCTTGAGAGTGTACCTAAACAGAATGGAGGCGGTCTTTCAGGAAAGGGTCAAATTTACCATACATATGTATGCGGACGACATGTAAATTTACATTCAATATAAGATAGACGACATTAATTTGGGAGCCTCCGTACTGAACGCTCCACTAGCATTTATTGCATATTGGGCCAATGAGCGTAATCTTGTCGTCAACTCCTAGAAATCTGCCATACTTCCGATTGGCAAGCCTAGTAGTGTCATTTTACCCCTATTCTTGATCCTATTCTTCATACCGTGATGTTAAAGAGTATCACGGTAAGAAGGCTTGCATTCAAAGTTATTGAAAATTTCATTACCTAGGAATGCCGTTTCATCCGATCTTTTTTGAGTTTCCGATTAGGCAACGAAAATATTTGGATTCCAATCCCTTTCAAAGTTAGTCGAAGTGGTCAAACGTAACCTGAAATAAATTAAAACCCCCATTTTCGTTTTACGCATTAGGAGACGCTCAAAATCATAAAATTTGCAAAAGCTACTATTGTTGTGCATAACAATACATCACTTTATCACAAAACTCGAGCTTTATTCAAATGTGATTAATTAAAAAAATATATATATAAAATCATGATATGTTTGAAATTTTATTTTTTATCGCAACTACCTGTGTAACAATCAATTTTAACAAAGTAAAATGACTAATCTTATGTTTTTAAATGCTTTCAACCTCATTATTATTCGAGAAACAGTAAATAAGAACAGCGAAATATGCAAATTTAAAAGGGATTAAAAATGTTTTATTTCATGGTCGATTTGGGGTATCCAAAAATATTCAGAAAAATATGGTCGCCACTGGGTACAGAAAGAGATTCACCTTAAGAGATAAATTCTATTGCTAGTGGAGCGTTCAGTACGGAGGCTCCCAAATTAATGTCGTATATCTTATATTGAATGTAAATTTGCGTGTCGTCCGCATACATATGTATTGTAACTCTGACCCTTTTCTGAAAGTCCGCCTCCATTCTGTTTAGGTACACTCTCAAGAAGACGCGTAGGACGTTTGTGTAAATAGAGAGCAGGATAGGTCTAGACACTGCAGTCTGAGTAACACCTCTAGGGACGTGGGAGATTGCTCATGCTCCCTCTCTCTCTCCCTCTCTCTCTCCCTCCCCCTCTCTCTCACACCTTTTTTAATAAGTAGAAAAGGATTATATATATATATGTTTTAAATTTGTCAAATTAATTGTTTTTGTGGGGACTTAGGAAAAATTAACATGAAAGTCATTTTTCACAGAAGTCCCAGATATCATTCAGTCATTTCTAAGCATAAAATTACACATGGTCATGATTTTAATTGGAATGATATTCAAATTCTTTGTCATGAGAAAAATCAGAAAAAGAAAGAATTTATGGATATGTTATTTGTAAAGAGAGAGGGAAACGTATAGTTATTCCTTATAAATAATCCCTGATGACGAAGTCTATAATGACTTCGAAAGATGTTGGACCCCTCGTAGTATAAAAAGGACGGAAAAAGAAAAAAGTGACAGGTTGGTTTTTGGTTGACTTTTTCCCTTTTTCCCCTCTTTTTTCATTATGCTATTCTTGTCTCTAATGAGCCGAAAAGTGAGGTTTTCGGAAGTTCATTTTTGATTGTGAATCAATTTTTGCTTAGTTTGCGAAAGTTATTCATGAAAAAATGGATTTCATTTCAATCTTAATTAAAAAAAAAAAAATGACTTTTTCCCATGTTAAATCAATGAGAAACTTTATGGTCTTTGCGCGACCCCTAAATATTAACCGATTTCGCTCAAATTTTGAGATTTTTTTAGGCATTCGAACAAAACGGGGGGTGGGGAGTGAGAGCAGAGGCATTCTAAAAAAAGTCCCTCAAGTATAAATAAGAACCACCCTAATGCAGACCTCGAGTGCGCGATAGAAACTATTGTCGAAAATATGTAGTTCCAATATATTCGGCGCTTCTCAGTTTCGAAAATGGACTCTATCTCCCTGGGAGCGTTTCGCTGAGCTGTATCAGGGCTAATATTGTAAGACTGTCTTTACTCAAAATGTGGCGACGGTATGCTAAAGTGGAAATGACACCGTCTTGACAAGCTAAAGTGAAACCATCAGTGCCCGACTTGAATCCGAGTGGCTAATGGAAAGGAAGTATCAGCTCAACCGACATTGAATGCTTCTTCACATTTCCGTGTAAGTTGCCGTTCATCCTCTTGTCAAGAAGCAGTTGCAGGAAGTTTTTCTTCTGTGCATTCTTCATCCATGTCTTCAAGAGTGAGTACTCAAGATGAATAATATTTTATACATTTTCCTCACCCTCGATATTGAAGTGGAGGCCAAATGTTTCAGTATTCTTCTCTGCTCGTCCCGTTGCCCATTTCTTTGTGTCGCCTAGCCATTTAAAGAACAGAGTCTCGTCCATTTGCGACGATATACGCTGTAGAACGAATGATCTTAAGTTTTGCTTGTACAATTTTTCTTTTCGCTAATTTAAATCTAGTCGATAATTATGTTTCGGTTATCTTGGGACTTAAATTTATTAGCAGTGATTTTTAAGATTATTTGGGCTGGTCGTACCGACAAATTCCGACGGTAGTGTACATTCTGAAATTCTACTAAGCTATCATTTTTTTAATTTCTTCTGAGAAATAGTGTTTAATGCGAACTGTTAATCATCTATATGTTACTCCTAGGTGGAGTGGTCCTTATCTATGTAGGATTTAATTTTCTTTCATTGCTCTCTCGTAATGTTAGGTCGGCCTTTCTCATGCATATGGTATTTTTGCGTTTCCGTGTGCCTTATCCCGCATTCTTCTGTTTGTTCGCTCAAGGTTTTATTTACGAATTCGGTGCCGTTATCCGCGTGGAGAATCCGCTGTGTTCCGCAACGCAAAATGACACGTTTGTGAAATTCAGACTCTATAGTTATTCCGTTCGTGTTTTTCATTGGAATTACTTCGACCCATTTTGTGAAGAATACCACGAAAACTAATAAATATTCTTTTTTCTGTTTTTAGAAATTGATAATAGTCGTATATCTTCAGCAATCATGGTTTTTTCGGAACCTGAATGTCCTGCTTGTTCGACGTCATGGTTTTCTTTTAGAACCTGTATTCGTAATTTTTGGGTACCTCAAGTTTGCACGGGTTAGAGTCTGGTAATAAATCAGATTCTAGTGGGTTGATTCTGTGAAAATAGAGTTACGAATATTTGATTTTCCGTTTTTCGTGTTCTTCCGGTCTTTCTTTAACTTGCCTAATTTTTGTTAAGTACCAAGTCATCTGTTTTGTGGCATATGACTTCGTAGACATATACTTCAGTAACTCTATTGCCGATCTGGTTAATTGGCCAGCATTTTTTTTTAAATTGAGGAGCTAGTTTAACGCTAAGTGGTCCGTTATTACTTTAAAAATATAACCCTCTAGATATGACCTAAATTTGCATATGGCCCACCCCTCCTCTAGGGATTCTTTTTCCGATGCCAAGTACCGATATTCTGCCCCGTTCAGACTTCTATTCACGTATGGAATCACGTTATTTACGCCTTTAATTGTTTTCGTAAGCACGGCTTCTAACCGTAAGTATTACTAACGCCTTTTATTTTAAAACCTCGGTCAAACAGAGATCTATACACAGGTCAAACTTGGTGATAAATTATCATTCAAGTATTTTAGCATGGGTACATATACCGCCAGACGACGTCACTTCACTGGGAATGAGCCTGTGAAAATTTTCCTTTTACTAAGGTTGGCTTAGAATCACTGTATGAATTTAACCAAAAATCAGGATTAATCCGCAGCTGAATTCGAATTTATTAGAAGTACTCGCGTTAGCCTAATTGTGTGGCCAGGGGACAGGAAAACTGCAGATAACCACCTCCCGAATTCAACCGGTTTTTCGACAGTCGAGTTTGAAGGCAGATATTCGACCCTACTCATCGAATGCACACACTCATCCTCGGCGCCAAACCTCCCACTCGGGATTAGTTAAAACGCAGTGCACACACAACCTGGCCGTACTTCCCAGATGGCCATCCTTCTAAGTGCTATACGTGCTCGAAATGGCTTGACATCTGGATTCTTCTTGAGTCGAAATTCACCGCGCAGCTAATGCCGTCGGCCTAGTGTTGACGTTAAAAGGTCTTCAATTTTTCAGAATGTTTCATTTTTTTTAAATCTTTAATTCTACTTGGAGTCCTTTTTCGTTTAATTTAAAACCTAAATATTTAATTTCCGAGCAGCCAAACTCATATTTATCTGGGCTGATCGTTAAATTTCTCTAATTTATTATGTCTAATACCCCCTATTGAAAATCCCTGTACGGGATCCCGTAACTATTCCTGTGCGTGTTCCTTTGCCAGAACTATGACCAGATCTCGTACAAGAAACTTTATTCCACACCCGACCGAAAAACCCACCTTTTGCCCCTGATAAGCGGGGCGAAAGTAGCATATTTTTCCCGAAAAATATTTTTGCGGGGCAAAAGTAAAATTAGCGGGGCAAAAGTAAAATTTAGCGGGGCAAAAGTAAAATTTAGCGGGGCGAAAGTAAAATTTAGCGGGGCAAAAGTAATTTTTCTCCACAAATTTTCAAAATTTAAAAAAAATTCAAAATGTTCAAAAATTTCAAAAAATTCAAAATGTTCAAAAATTTCAAAAAATTCAAAATGTTCAAAAATTTCAAAAAATTCGAAATTTTCAAAAATTTCAAAAAATTCAAAATTTTCAAAATATTGAAAATTTCGAAAAAATTTTTCAATTTTCAAAAAGTCTCCTTAGAATGTGAAGTTGTTTCGACCCCGCTATTCAGGACCAAAAAGTGGACTTTCAGTCGAGAGTGGAATAAAATACTATATGCAACACCAGGCAAAAGTATATTTTTCCCTTGGGTGATTATACTGCCCTTACGATAATATTTTTCCAGAGGGTGCGCTTACTGCCCGAGCGAAGTGAACTCACCCGCGGGAAAAATCTTCTACTTTTGCCCCTTGTTGCATAATGTGCTATTACAGAGCCTGTACAAAAACATGCAGGGGACAATTTTACCCTTACGGGAACGTGTACACGCTCTAAGTGACCACGAATGAACATGCAGGGGATTCTGTAAAGAATCTAGCACGGTTTCCTCCGTACCGGCAAAATTTAATGTAATAAATTCAATGATGTGAAGGAACATGGATTCTTTAATGCATTGCCTCTCTTTATACCCTTGCAGATTCAACTCACTAGCGAGAGAGCTAGTCCGTAGCGCACCCTAGTGGATTAGTTTCACTAGGGTTCATGTACAGGGTTCAGTACGAAGTTGTATGAAGTTGATTATCCATGTTCCTTCACATCGACAAATTAATGACAATAAAATATTGCCGATACGGAGAAAACCGTGCTAGATTCTTTACAGGATCCCCTAAATATTCATTCGTGGCCACTTCGGACGTGCACACGTTCCCGTAAGGGTTCTCTCGTCCCCTGCATGTTCCTGTACAGGTTCGTGTCTCAATTTCTTATGCTGAACCTGTAACGTTTCTTGTACGAGAGTTGGTCATAGTTTTCACATTTTTTCACCATTGTTTACCTCCGGCTCTTATCGCGAAAACTGAGGTTCACCGGACACGCTGCGGGTTGGAAAGGGAATTTTGGATTGTAAAAGTAGTCTAAGTGAATATAAAAGACATTTTTTTGTAAAAGGAGTGTGAGGAGATGGAAAAAGAGATTTTGTATTGCAGTAGACTAAGGGGATGAAAAAGAGGATTTTGGGTTTTAGAAGGAGGCTGAGAGGATGGAAAAGAAGATTTTGATTACAAAAAGAGTAACGGGATGGAAAAGACGATTAAGCCTATGATTTTCTCTTATTTATTGTTTATTGTTCATATTCCATAGAAATTTTATAAGTATTTCAATACTACTGAAGTTTACAGCTTTTTTTGAAGATATGATATGTTCAAAAAATTAGATTATTAACGGCTGCATTTACATGAAAATCCACGTGAATTCATCTATACACATGGAAATCCACATTAAAATTTGAAACAACTTCAGCCTGAAAATCTGGACGTTATTTTTAATTGCAAATATCTCACAAATCGTAGCAAATAGGCAAAAAAGGATGTAATTTTTCAGCTTCAAGCATTAGTAGGTATTAATCCATAAATTCTAAAGTGGTTTCTACATAAAATTCCACCTAAAGATTTTCACGTGGAAGGTTTAAAATTTCCATGTAGATTTGCATGTGCCTGGATAGATTCACGTGGAAATCCACGTAAATTTCCACGTGACATTCCACGGAATACCTTTCTTATATAAGAAAATTAAACTCGATTTTTATTGCGCTGAAATAGGGTAAAAAAACCAATTACCGAGGGGGAACCATTTGCTGTTGAATCAAAAAATTATACGTAAGTGCAAAAATAGTGAAAACAGAAAGAATTGTATCTTCGACCTCGGATAATAGGATCCACCTCGGTAATTGGTTCCGTTACCCTATACATTTAATTTTTTTATATTGAGACATTTAAAAAAAGCATTGGACTGGCCTTTTTTGGGTTTTTGGTATTTGTTTACTTTTTGAAATTCTAAGTAACCACTACGGAGTTTCTTTTCGGTTGATTTTTCAGTATAATTCATTTACTTGTAACGTTGAGGCTGCACGTAATTAAAAAACTATCTTTCCTCATTCTGAAAATAGATTCAGCAACCGATAATCTATCATACGTTTTTTTTAAATTGCATTGGTGATGATTTTCATAAGGACAGCAGTGCATTTTCCACACACAGTATTGAAGATCGCAGACGATAAGGAATTGTTTTCTGAGCAAGTAATGGTTATAAAAGTGCCTAATGCGATCACTAAAAGCAACTTTATTTGCTAATTCTTTATTTTTTTATGTTATCTGCCTTTTACGGGTTGGAGAGTCTTTACATTCCCAGTGGGCACAAAATTTGGCGACGTCTTAACGACATCGTCGCAACATCTTTACGACAACTGTACGACATTCTATGCCCATGTCGTTAAGATGTCTTTACGATATAGTAAATACACCTTAACGACATGGACGTAGGATATCGTAAAGTTTTCGTAACGATGTCGTAAAGACGTCGTCAAATTTGGTGTCCACTGGGTA
>CAKNWW010331938.1:1491-16223 GCA_932074435.1 Andricus kollari
TCAAAAATGACATCCATTTTCACCTATCTCTTACGGTTTACGAGAAAATTGTTGTTAAAAATAATAATAATGGAAGGTTCCCCTCAGGTCCCAATGGAACGTTCCACTGGAACGTTCCCAAGTGGCGGACATTTTACACTTCCCTGGAATGTTCCTGGAACGTTCCGCTGGAACGTTCCGAAGGTGCCCGCGGAACGTTCCAGGAACGTTCCTGGAACGTTCCGCGCTATTAGGACTATACTGATTTTCCTATAATACTTTTTAGTAAGGGATACAAAAAAAAGTTTAAAAAAAGTCCATAACTAAATTTCTTTCCATTAAAATCTTTTATCGTACAAGCCTGTTATCACACCAGTAAAGCACAAATAAAAAAGGATTAAAAGAATAAAATTTTTTTTTCAATTAGAAATATGTACTTTACTGAAATAATTTAAGAAAAAAGATATTATTCGAAGGAGAAGTGGAAAATGAGTGGGATTTAATTTTAAAGTGGTCAAATTTTTGGCAATCACCACACTTCGAATTCACAACTATTTTTTTTTACTTTTATCATTTATTAATTTTCTTATATGCGTAATTGATAAATATTGTACAATATTCTCCCTTTCTATAGCTTTATATTATTTTAATTTATTTTTAAAGTCATAAGAAAATATAACTAATTTAAAGAATTTTTAGAGCACGTTATATATACTTTTACCATTTATACCATAAATTCTCAGCTAATTAATATTGATGATGACACAATTATTATAATGTGAAATTATTTCCTCCTGACGAGAATGTTTGTGGCAAACCACTAGTTCACTTTTTAATGTAAAATCTTTTCGCGGAATTGCCCTTTACCATTTTTCGAGTAAATTTTTATCTTTGCAAGCAGAAAAAAGGTGAGATTTCTCCAAAGAGGATTCCTAGTACGAATTGTATTTCGTAACTACGCATCTATTACCTCTATATCCAACCATATTAATGCAAAAAAACCTTCTTTAAAATAATTAATTTCTTTTACGCGCACTACAAACCATTTAAACTTATTTTTTTCATTAATATAATGTATCTGTCAGCAAGAAGCGCAGCAGCACCGCTAGTGGATTAGTTCACGGCTGGCATCAAACTTTAGCCAGCGCTTTTGCACGCGGTCGGATAGGGCTGGGCAGCTCCGTGCGGAGGCAAGCGAGAGTCGGGAGCGACTCTCGCAGTTCAGTTCAGCTTTGAATTTTCCGGAGGTCAGGCGCGCAAGCTCTGTCCTCCTTCCGACAGGTGATCCTCGGGTACTCGATCCGCTTCGCGAATTAAGGAGTGCCATCCATAAACTACTTTCGGTTGGCGCCCCTTTTCGAGACACCTACGATCTGAGAGCACGTGCTCTCCCTGTTGTTCTACTTTCCTTCGGTGTATTGAACAAGTTTACCGAACAACCAAAGCCCTTGATAACAGGGAGCTCCGGTCCACGATCAAACTCGCGCAGCAGAAGTAATGAGCGTCGGCGACGGGCGTAACGTCCCGCAAGGCATGAGCGGGACCTCTGTCCGCGCACGTACCGACCCCGCTTGGCAACCACCTCCTCACTCTCCGCCCCCACTCTCACGAGTCAACACTTCAATTTGTCTTCCCCCCCCCCCCCACAAACTCGCATAGCTGGGGTAAAAGACAACAGAATTTAAGATCCTGAATATATGACCTACCGTAAGAAATGCCTTATTTCTTTAGGTGCCTTTCTTGTACCGAAACTATTCAATTAACTTTTGAATATTTTTTTAATTTTAATAATATTACCTTTATTATCTTCAAGTTCTAGATGGTTCTATATTATAATCGACGTGCCTATAGATAGCAAACGTCCGGGGCACGGTACACGCACGGAATGCGAGGCACGCCGTGCCTGCAGGATGCGAGGCATATGCGCCGCACTGTGTAAGGAGCACGCACGTGCGAGGCATATGAGTCGCATTGCGTGATGGGCGCGATATGCGGCGCATGTGCGTCGCACTTCGTGAGAGGTATTATGTACAGCTTAATACATAAGTGAGAAGCGTAGTTTTGAATAATATTAATTATTATAACTATAATTTGAACTATAATTATTGTAAAAATGGTTTATTCATAAAAATTGAAACACTCCCAATGTCATCGTAAGCATAAATTAGGAAATTTTTATGAATAACATTAATTGAATGCATTTGTAAAATTGCTTAATGTGCAATGCATTTTATTGATTTAAAAATGGTAATTTAATTGTATGTTCCTTTACTCGATCGTTGTAAGATTACCAAGAACTTTTTTTTATTCTGTAACTTTTTAAAAAGAACAAAATAATTTCCAACTGTTTAAACTTTTTTTTTCTATTATCTTTGGTTCTTTTTTTGAACATTAAAGAAATATTTTACAAAAATGCTTACATCAAGTAACATTCTTACAGCTGTGTAATTACACCAAAAATTTCAAAACCATAAAAAACTATAAAAGAATAAAGTGTAAAAGAAAATATATAAAAATATGTCTACAAATGCTTACACCGAGTGAAGAATTTTTTGAAATAGTTTTGTATGGTCATCCCGAAGGTTAAAAAGAACAAACAAAAAACCGTAAAAAATTCCAAATAGCCCTAAATTTTTGTTTTGTATTTACATAATATTTCAAACATTTTCAATTTGAATGGGAATTTTTTTAAAACATGAAACTGTTGGAATCATTGCAACTTTAAGTATTTTTTTATTTTTATAACTTCCATTTGGAGTTTTAATTTCATGTTTAATATTGACTGAAACTTAATATCAAATTTAAAATCAATTTTCAGAAAATTGGTTAATAAAGATAAAAAATGCGACTTTAATTCTTAATGCACTTGCATGTATTTTTACTATTTCCAGGTGTAATGAAGAAAGCTGCATTTAAAAACCGCGCATTGTCATTGAATAATACATATATGGCGCAGCAGCCTTCGTCGATCCAACTGAAATGCACGACGCGCCACGAGTGTCTTCGCGACTTCTATGGCGACTTCTCGTCCCGCGATCTCCTCTCGGGTCTCGTTTTGCATCATTCTGTGTTCTGTGTTTACCGTGCTTACAAAAATGCGACATGCATGAGTGGCTCTAAATTAGGACAAATTATACGTTACGTTATCCAAAAAGTACCGAATCTTTCGTTTCCTTTTCGTTACAATTTCGGTATTTTGATTAACGTAACCTAAATAAAGTGAATATAGTTACGTTTTGGTAGTATAGAAACTGAACGAAAATGACGAAAGTATTTTGTTTCGTTTAGGTCGGGTTCCTGCTTTTAACCTCAAAATGAGTTTGAAAAGGGAGACTATTTCAGCTGTTTACATTCAGAAAATGTGAGACAAACATGCGGAAACTGAATTGCTAATGCTCAACTAAAATTTGCAAATATTCCTTCCACCCATAATAAAAAATACGTTCATGATAAATTACCTGCTCTTTATTTAAAAATATAAATGCAAATATTTTCTGTACTCTCTAAAAATCCTAAATGTGTGCACGCACCATACCCGCACCGGCACGCATGACGTGCGACCCTCACGACGTGCGACACACCTGTCACGCATATGAGGACGCAGCTGTGTCATCCCCTGCGCGCACGTCGTGCGAGAAAATCCGCACGTGCTGCGACGCACGTGCGTCGCACCGTACGCGCACTTTGCTATCTGGGTGCGCTTGAATGTTATACATATACCCACATTGAATATATAGTGTTCTTACAGAACTTAGGTTATATGTTACCATGTGCAGTGTTGGAATCTTACCAGCGCTTTTGGTATTAATTAATAATACAAAACAAATTTCATGCTCTTGCGGTAACATCCCTAACCTCAATATGGTGGTGATCACAAAATTTTGTGAAACTCGTTATAATTGAGTGTTCGGATCAAAGAATGGGTCGCGCGCTCGAAAACGCGAAAAACTATTGTCCACGTGTCTCGTGATATCCAAATTCTAAAGTTCAAAAAATTTAATTTTTAAAAATATGCTCATATAGAACAGGACAAGACGGAACTTTTTTATATTTACAGTTTTTTTGTCTGATTAATATTTTTAATAGTAAAAATGAAAAAGTTAAAAAAATGAAAAAAGCAATCAAAATTGCCCATTGTTTAATAATAATTAATTGCAAATTGAGACTGGTCGATAAGCACGTTTTTTAATTTCGGCAATGAAAAGTATAGAGGAAACTTTAGAGTTGAAAGAACTTTCAGTGAGACATTTGTTCCTCACTATTAAAGTAAGATTTCTGGAAAGTCTTAGGGGTTCTATAAAAAATACAATATTGATGTTTATTTCAGAAACAACCACACAGTAAATAAATTTTCTTTTTTTTTAAATAAAGATAAAGACAACAAAGAAAACTCATCTTGTATAGTTTATATGATAAATTGTAAATGTTGCAATAAAATTTATATTGGTGAGACTGGCAGGAGACTAAAAATCATTATTTTTATTTTGAGATTAATAATATCAAAATTTTAGCTCGTGAAAACATTACTCACGAACGAGGAATCCTATAGTCAATTTTTCTAAATAAATTAATTAAAAGCACAATTAATTAAAAAATCGAAATTTATCAACGCTTTTTATAACAGATTTATATATAAACTTTTAAAATAAAAAATTAAAATGTTATTTCAATTTTTAAACTCAATTTACTTTGGCGCACTTTTCATTTCATCCATAATGTATTTCGTTAGTGCATGTTTGTCCTTTCATATCAGAACCCCTTGTTGTTCGTTTTATTTATTCGAAATGTAGTAAAATAACTGTATTGGAGCCTCGGAATTTGGAGGTTTCAATTTTAAAATGTTTTAAATGATACTATTTAAACCATGTTATTTATGAATTTTCATTTTTAATAATACAAAAAAACATTTAATTTTGATTCACTCCAAAAAAGATGTGTTTTTTCACGTGAAAAATAACCAAAAATTGAAATGTTTTCGATGATTTAAATAATATCACTACAGGTGAATTAAAAAAAAAAATTTCGTTACAATTTTTTGTTCATCATAAGTGCATTACATCTATGTAAATTATGATAAAATATTTAATGTATTAACTTGAAAAAGGCCTTCAACAAGGTCGAAACGTACGTTGGTTTTTAATGAAATTGAACAATAAAGCCTCATTCTTGACAACTGAATCCACTATTAATTTTAATGGACCATATGACCAAAATAACACATTTGTACATGAATTGACTTCATTATAGAATTAGAATTGATTAGAATATCATTTCCGGGCACTGGTTATCGCTTGCAATGGAACGAAATTATATATTTAGTAAAATTATTTATTTGAAGTCGTTGGTGTTACAATATTTTAAATATGCTACTTAAGTGTGCTACCTGATAGATACTTAAAATATTGTAACATGAACGACTTCAAATAAATAATTTTACTAAATATATAATCTTGTTGCATTGCAATTGATAACCAGTCTTTGGAAATGATATTCTAATCAATTCTAATTCTAATTATCTTTTATTATTCATTGCCGTAAACCACGTCTTAAACCACGTATGAATCGACGTCGTAAGCTACGTATAAAACGACGTCGTAAACCACGTATGGAACGACTTCGGAAACCACGTATGAAATGACGTCGGAACCTACGTCGTTTACTATCCCAATTTCCGACGTAGTTTCCTACGTCGTTTCTTACGTAGTTTCCGACGTCGTTCGACATGTAGTATACGACGTCAATTCAGACGTAGGTTACGACGTTGTTGTTTACGTCGTTTACGACGTCGTTTCCGACGTGGGAATCTTCAATAGAGTTGTACTTGGCCCAGCAAACAAAAAAGTCAATGGGTGTAACCCACAAATTTGAGCCGTTTCTAAGATATTGGTTTTCGAAATCGCAAAGTTCATACATTGTGAATACTGAGCTTGCTTATTAACAGGGCATCAAGCAGCTTTAATCTATATTAGTATGCGTTTGTTACACGATAAATAAGCAATACTGTCATCGAATATTTACATTTATTAAGACGCGATATAGTAATTTGTCGCCCGCCAACGTACTGACAAATTTTAAGAGATAATTAAACTTTTCTTTCGCGCGACGTTTTGGCTGATTTAAAAAAAAAGCCTTATCATACATTAAAAATAATTATCGCACAAACGTATCTCTTAATTAGGTAATATTAAATATGAATTCCTTTATATTCTTATAATAATAAAACAAACAGGTCTGATTTGAATGCGTTGCAGGGAAGAAGCGATTTCGGCCAATCAGAGGATGGTACCGGTACCAGGCCCTGATTGGCTTCGCTCATGCCAGGCTGGTAGCCAACCAACATCTACCCCCACTCTAGCGGACCCCGCTACCACGGATGCCGCGCGGGTTGGCTCGCGCGCGTCATAGCAGCGAACTACCGCAAGCCATCCCCCACTACGTCCTACTCGACTGGATCGCGCTGCCCAGCAGGTCGCGCATAAATAATGGTGCTCCCGCACCACAGGATCCTATGCCAACCGCCAGCCTTAGACGACGCTTAGACGTTCAACGGAAAATTGAGGAAGCAACCAACATTCACAGACTGGAGAATAGTCGCCAACATATCTACGTGGGGTACCGACCCACCTGGGTCGTGCAATGTCCAAGGTGTAGAACAGTACCGCTGTCTCAGTTAACAAGGAAGCGCACTGCAGTACCCTCGACCAGCAGCCCTACTAAGCCGAGCCAAGGTGGCTCGAGCCTCTAAACGGCTAGGTGGCCGCTTCGACAGTGCAGCAATCCGGACTCCCTCCCAGCATTACGGATTACGGGTACGAACCCGTTAAAATTCTGCGACGCATTCTCATCGTTCGGCCTTATTTCTTTTGATTTCATAAATAAAGGTTTTATTATTTTTAAACCTGACCCTTCCCGCCCCCGCTAGGGAGAAGAAGGTAGGTCATCAAACATGTACTATGAACGTAGGTTTAGGGATATTTTCTCGTTTATTTCGCAATAACCACACTCACAGGAGACCTTCAGAGTTGCCGCCTGGTGGGGACCTAGACCCGATCAACGGACACCACACTCACCGGGGACCTTCAGAGATGCCGCCTAGAAGGTACCTATCTCCACACCACCTACACTACTCATTCATTGAATGGGACCTCCAGAGTTGCCGCCTAGGAGGGACCTAGACCCAACCAATGGGCATTACACTCACAGGGGACCTTCGGTTTTGCTGCCTAGCAGGAACCTAGACCCGATCAACGGACGCCACACTCAACGAGGACCTCCAGAGTTGCCGCCTAGTGGGGGCCTAGCCCTAAATCACCTATACTACTCATTCGTTTTAGGGGACCTCCAGAGTTGCCGCCTAGCGGGGACGTAAACCGGACAAAGAAAACCACACTCACAGGGAACCTCCAGAGTTGCCGCTTAGCGAAGACCTAGCCCCACACTACCTACACTACTCATTCGTTGTAGGGTCCTTCGGTGTTGCCACCTAGCGGGGACCTTGGCTTTACCGACGGATACACATCGCATATCTTTTTTTTGTTTCTGATTAAACAATTTTCCCTCTTTAGGGCCACTAATATTTTTTACGTGGAATAATTCTTTGTGTTCGGTAATAAGAGCTGCTGGACCTTGAACCATTCCTCTGTTTCCCCCTTTTCCCTTCCTTTCGCCAAAGGTGTATGTCTCCCCGCCTGTCCTCTTACTGTAAGCGATTGCCATTGAAGGGTAACTAGCTTTCGTCGCAAATCGATTGACTACAAATGATAGATGCTTTAGTTAAGACCTCATACTTTTTATTATTTGTGTTCATCAGAATAATCTTGCAAAACTGGTACCAGTGATAGATTTTCAGCGGGTGGTTTTTAATTTTTCTTGATATTGTGCATGGGCTTGTGCGATAGAGCCTGTGGGTGGGATATAACGATTTTTCCTCTTTATCTCTGAAACCGCTCAATTAGCAGTAAAACTTAGAACATATTTTGAATCAGCGTACCAAAAAACATGGGGTGATACGCTTCTCTAAGATGGACACATTGGGCCCAAAATTGGCACCCTCCTTTGGATATTCGTAGTATTCAAAAGCAAGAAAGCCAAAAGGAGTGGTGAATTGGCTGAAAATTCAGGTTTTCTTGAAAACAAACGCTTAATGATACAAGGAATGAAGTCCAAACAAAAAGTAGTCTAAATTTTCTTTTTTCTTATGTTTTTTCTTGAGAGAAATTCGCAGGTGCAGGAGAACATGCGTCCACGTCGATTTTGGCTAGTACTCCCGGCACCCCTCGTGAACAATCGTGGTCTTTTGACATCTCCCTCCCCACCAATAACTGTCTACGTGGAATATGGTTGGCCCTTTATATGGAACCGAATGGCTCTAATATGGTCTTAATTAATGGATAATAGAAAATATGTTAGGAAAGTTGAATGGATATGCGTAATAAAGTCGCTGTTGGGAAGGCCCGTTGTTACGTCAACGTGTGGCGTCGCTTAAAGTAAAACCCAAGTGGCCAGGGGCTACCCCCCTTTAAAGGGGTATTTCTATTTGACCGGACCAAAAAATCAATTTTTTTTTAAATTTTTTTCATTTTTTGATAGCATATAGTATGAGGAATTTGTACGCAAAGGGATTTGTTTCGTTCGGACTTTTTAACGAAGCTGCAGCAGGGTCAACTGCGCAGAGCGGAGTATACTCAGTCGCACGCTGTGGAGGGCAATCAGGTCATAAATGTGTATAATAGCTTGATAATAGTCATTTTTCGTCTCAAAAAGATTTTTCTTCCTCATTTAAAATATACTTTATTCGCGCGCGCTCACTTCTCCAATATGGCTGGCTGTGGTTGAGTTGCTTCCTATTAGTTAACTTTTTTTTAGTTGCGTTTCTCTCAAAACACGATTTTTTTAAATGGCTGACATGATTCCGTCAAAAGTACTAGACCGATCAAGCTCAAATTTGGAGGATATATTTAGCAGATGTTTGGCTATAGCCCGAACTAAAATAAATAAAAAATAATGATTTTTGAAATTTTAGCAAGTCAAAAACTCCCCCCAAAAAAGTCAAAATTCGCAAACAAAATTTCAAATAGGCGCCATATTGTGAATTTTTAATATTTTTTATTTGTTTTAGTCCCGGCTATAGCCGTACTCGTATATTTTAAGAATCTTTTTGATTGTTTTGTTTCCGATGACCTGGAGCAGCTGAATCATGTCAGCCAAGTGAGGGTGTCGTTTCCGGGACCCATTTTTTGAAATACTACAGTGCCCCTATTATTTCTTTTTTAATTGGTAACAATGGATTTTTTTAGTTTAAGATCTGCTTAAAAATATAAAAAAAACTTCCATTCAAAAATATTAACAATTGTATTTTTTATGAATTTTTGAAAAACGTCTGAAAAAAGCTCGGTCAAATAGAAATACCCCCTTAACCTTCCGGTGGGCGCGTGGCAGCACGCAGTGCTGCTTTTCCATTGTCTGCCCGTGTGTGTTTTAAAGGCGCGCCCACCGGAAGGTTAAGCGAAAGATATTATATCCCTTGCTTATTACAGTCAGGTCCCAAATATTTATAACACAAACATTAGTATGCAGTAAAGTTGGTTTTCACTCGAGAAATACAAAGACCCGACCGGAGACACGTTGAAGGCAAAATATCAATTTTATAAAGAAATGTGGCAAAAAAGTCAAATTTTTATGTTTTAAAAAAATTGCAACAACTCGGGAAATAATTAACATTTTTCAAGTTCATGGGCTTATTTTAAACGGAATTATATATAGTATCGGTCTGAATTATCAACATATTTGGAGAATTTTTTCCCTAGATTCTGCCCTGAGATCACACCTGGCAAAAAAGTTGCAAAATTTCAAAAATGTGTAAATAATTATAAACATTTTTTTAAAATAAATAATTATTTATAATATTTTAATAAATGTTAGTAATATTGATAAAAATATTATTATTTTGAATTTTTTGAATCATGTGGTGAGTATAATCATTATTTGAACTTTCGCGACTTTTTTGCACAAAGTTTGATCTCAGAGTAAGTTCTAGGGGAAAAATTCTAAAAATATTTCAATAATTCTCCAAAATACTATGCAGAATTTTTGTTGAAAATAAGCCCAAGAACATTAAAAATATTAATTATTTCCAGAGTTATTCCAATTTTTCGAAAACATCGAAATTTGAAGTTGTTTTGCAATATGTTTCATAAAATTGACATTTTGCCTTCAACTTGGGTTTATTGGAGGCAGAAGTTTATTGCATTTCGTGTTATTATGAGGAAATTTGTTAAAAGTTAATATTATACAAATTAAGGATTATGGCCAACGGCCATACCACGCTGGAAGCACCAGTTCCCGTTAGATCACTGAAGTTAAGCAGTGTTGGGCGCGGTTAGTACTTGGATGGGTGACCGTCTGATACTACTGCGTTGCTGTTGGCGGTCGTGGGTGTGGTGAGCCCATTTACTACAAATCCACCTAAAAAACACTACCCGAATCGGGTAGTGTCACGCTTACCCCTAGAGGCTCGCCGAAAGGGAAATAGCTTAATGATATACAAGGAACTTTAGCAACAAGTAAAAAACATTATTTAAGAATATCGATCAGATTGAGTAAGCTAATTGTAGTATATTAAGTGTCGTAAGACTAAGCAACGATGATTAGTAAGTCACAGCAATGGTATTCAATAGTCACTGTGTCTTTCCTACAAAACTATTTAGTTTCTGATAAGTATTTTAACTGCGTGGTTTTGGTCATTCGAAAAATTAGATATTACTAAGAATATTTAGGAATTGCGATCAGACTGATGAAAGTTTAGTATTAATTCAGTATTAATTGTCTATAAGACTGATCAACGAATTGTTATAGATTATTAATACTGATTTTTCTACGTTAACTATTAAACTTTAGCTGAGTATCATAGGTACTTGATTTGGATGATTCGAAAAATTCTAAATGATAAGAAATGTAAAATTTTACATAAAACTTGGTCTGAAGTAACGTTTAGTAAAGTTAATTAATGGTTGGAAAAATTTATGTAATGAATACATAAAATTCTATTAAGAAAAATATGGTCTTTACTATATATAAGACTACAAAATAATTTCAATTCCTAATGTTTGTTACTATTTCTGTTTAAGTTCATTGAATATAAAAATTATTTAGCTTAATAAGCGAAAAATAAAAAATTAATTTCCTCGGTAATTTTCGTAAATTCTCGATAAATTCTCCCATTCTCGGTAACATACAGTAACTTTCTCTGTTGCCTTCTCCAAATTCATGTTACCGATAATTTTTTAACTCTAACAATGGCAGTTACTCCCAACTCACGGATAGGGTGACCAGATGGTCCAGGTGTAAAACCGGGACAGTTCTCCCACGCTTTCTACCCCAAAAGCAAGCGACCTAGCGTGACCTATTATCTGAAATAAATTACCTATAACTTTGTCTGGAAAAGTACGTTTTTCATGTAAAGAGCACTGAAAAAAATGGTTAGTTGTGACAAGAAGCTCTTTATTAGTAGAGATGGTATTAGCTGCGACAACCACTTCGATGGTAAAAGTAACTCACCGGTTTAGTGCGGCAACAAGTCGCCGTTAGTAATCCTACGAAGGTTATATTAGCAACGATAGTAATTCTAGTCACAACAAATAAAGTAGTCACATTTACCACCAACTTATTTTCCAAGAAATAAAAGTAGTAAACGTTACAAGTTTTTCTCCTTGGCGAAATTGGCAGAACTGAAACCTGAGCAGTGCTGCCAGCATTCGCACCGAAATATCGCGTCATGTTCTCGATCGTCGCCATTTTCATCTGAACGTTTTTGTGTATTGTGCAGTAGTGAAGACCGTGAAGACTGTCGCATCGATCTAAATTTTTGAATAGACTTACTACTACTGCAAGTCTGTACTTTTAAGTATTGAAATTATAGTAGTTTATCATTACTATCCCAATGGACATGTGGGTGTATTTTGACATGACGTCTTATCAGGACCTGGTCTCTATAGGAAGTCGTCAGGACGCTCTTGTGTTCACTAATTAGAAATTATAGTGAAATCTACAATAATTTCAATATTGAGAAGTACTAACTTCGCAATAACCTACGAGCCATTAATTTTAATAGTAAAATTTTCTAATATTATTAGTGAGGACTACTAATTTAAATCGAGAAACTCACTAATTTTAACAGTAAGGACTACTATTATAAATAGTTAGACTTACTACTTGTAATAGTGAGGATTACTGCTTTAAGTAGTGAGATCAACTAGCTCATTTGTAAGACTAACTAATTTAATAGTTAGACTTACTAATTAAAGTGGCAAGGCTTACTACCTGAAAATAGTATGTACCATCGAAGGTTGTCGCGACTACAAGTAAAGTAGTAAGGACCACTACTACCAATCTTGCGAATAAAAGTAGGAGCCCCAACCAATTAAATAGCAGCGGCATATTCTACAAACTAAAGTAGTTGGCCCTACTACTTTATTAGTTGGCCCAACCAACTATTTTTTTCAGTCAGTAGTTAACGAACATATATTTATTATAGCAATAGTTTTATTACAAAATCCAGGTTCTTACAACATTTTATTTCATATTTTTTTGCGTTGAATACAAAATTTATTTACATTTTTTGAAACCGCTGATTTTTTGCAATTTCAAATTATCACTGAAAAAAATAGTTGGTTGGGCCAACTAATAAAGTAGTAGAACCAACTGCTTTAGTTTGTAGTATATTCCGCTGCTATTTAATTGGTTGGGGCTACTACTTTTATTCGCAAGATTGGTAGTAGTTGTCCTTACTACTTTACTTGTTGTCGCGACAACTTTCGATGGGAAATACTATTTTCAGATAGTAAGCCTTACCACTTTAATTAGTAAGTCTTACTATTAAATTAGTTAGTCTTACAAATAAGCTAGTTGATCTCACCACTTAAAATAGTAATCCTCACTATCACAATTAGTAAGTTTTACTTTTTAAAATAGAAGTCCTTACTATTAAAATTAGTGAGTTTCTCTATTTAAATTAGTAGTCCTCACTAATAAAATTAGAAAATTTTACTATTAAAATTAATGGCTCGTAGGTTATTGCGAAGTAAGTACTTCTCAATATTGAAATTATTGTAGATTTCACTATAATTTCTAATTAGTGAACACAGGAACGTCCTGACGACTTCCTATAGAGACCAGGTCCTGATAAGACGTCATGTCAAAATACACCCACATGTCCATTGGGACATGTGGTTGTATGTAGTAGTTGCAGTAGTAGTAAGTCTATTCAAAAATTTAGATCGATGCGACAGTCTTCATGGTATTCACTACTGCACAATACACAAAAAGGTTAAGATGAAAATGGCGACGATCGAGAACATGATGCGATATTTCAGTGCGAATATTGGCAGCACTGCTCAGGTTTCAGTTCTGCCAATTTCGCCAAGGGGGAAAAATTGTAACGTTTATTACTTTTATTTCTTGGAAAATAAATTGGTGGTAAATGTGACTACTTTATTTGTTGTGACTAGAATTACTATCATTACTAATATAACCTACGTAGGATTACTAACGGAGACTTGTTGCCGCACTAAACTCGTTAGTTACTTTTACCATCGAACTCGTTGTCACAGCTAATACCATCTCTATACTAATAAAAAGCTTCTTGTCACAACTATTTTTTTTAGTGTATCGTGGAAAACCGGGACATGTCCCGGTAAGCCGGGACGTCTGGTCATTCTACTCACGGTACGTTTTACTTTTCAATCATGCGAACAGGTACCCAGGAAAAAATCTTCGAGTCAATAAAAGTTTTTGGAATCGGAGCATTTAAGAATGCGGATTCAAGCGAATGGCGGTCTATCGGTAATCATTTTAATCGGTCGACTCAGCTGGCATCAGTGAATCGGCGAGTTCGGGTTTAATGGATTGTTCGTTCTATGGAGTCGCATCAGACGATCTAACCTCAAATGTTTTCAATAAACGTTTTATAATTAATTGCATGGTCATACGAGTCGTTTGAAATCCCTCTAAATCAAAGTATGGTGGAAGTTGTCTCTAACAGGAAGCTTACGATTTACAATGGACCCTTCTTAATAATTCTCTAAACAAAAAATATCTCCATAACTCTCGAACTATCCGAAATACTCTCGAATTATCGTAACACGTTATAACTATGAGGTTTATTAGTACTCCCAATTTTGCTGTTCAACCTCACTACCAAGTTAAACGGAGCTAATAGGGATGTTTTTCTCCGAGACCTTATACTAGCGCGAACTGATTGTATGGATTCTATTGGTCCTCGTGATGCATGCTCATTGACGTTTAGGCGACAGAAATGAAAGGAGACCAGTACGCAGACGATGCCACAGTCGATGCCGAGGAAATACCCAGATAACAATCGTGCGACGCACAGTACTCGCATGCGTGCGACGCACGCCTTGCGAGACATCACGCACGCATTTCGCCATCACCGGTCGCAATGCTGTGATGGGTAGGTAGAGTGCGTGCGTAATGCGTCTCATATCGCCATCACGACGTACTTCACGTATGACTGCGTATGACAGGCTGTCTGCGACGCATGCGTGCGTCTACCATATACACAATAAATAATTCCATAATAGTGATCTAATTAGATCCTAGATATTGTTTAATTTTCAAAATTGGATTATTCCAAATTCTATCATATGTAGAAAATAATAAAAATTATTAGTCCGCCTTTTCATGGAACAAAATCTGAAAAATTTCCAAATACTTTTTCTAACTTTTTCTAATAAATA
>CAKNWW010331958.1:2173-12442 GCA_932074435.1 Andricus kollari
CGGAATACAGAAGTTAATATAATATGCATTTAATATAATAAAGTTCAACATAGTATATACGCAATTTTTCGTTTCGAACAAAGCTTAATCGAGTGTGAAGCGCAAGACACGCCCTGAGAGTGTTTGTGTTAAAGCCAAAGAAGCTTTAACAAAAGAGTATTCAAAATCACTAAACTACAGTTATCAATGATTTGAAATTTAATTTTGAAAGGTCTGTTCAGTAATGTTTGGGAAGTACAATGATTGAAGCTTGTAGAATCATAACATATTGGTTTTATTATCATTTGTAATTAAGAGTTATTTGTATCATTTTAAGCCGACTTGGGATTGCAAACAATTTTAGAATTTAGTTACACATTTTTGTGTAAATTAATTACTGGTGTGGACGATTGACGTTTAGACGCTCTACTCTAAAACTCAATTGGATTAAACGCTTGGGGCCTACTGGAATTTCCTTGACTTCATCTGGTGTCATTGGAGTAAGCTTGCCGTTTTCCGTGTTTATTTTCACCCGTCGTCTAGTGCGGCTGCTAGTATTACATGCATATATTCCAGCAAGATATCTACTACTCTCTAATATTGCAAAGACATCACCATTGGATGTTGATAATACAACTTGCTCTTGGGTTGGCATAGGCACATAGTTTTTCTGTCCTGCGAGTAATTCAATTCGTCTATCCACAGGAAAGGTGTATCTTCGAAGTTCATATAGCCGGCGTGGATTTATGTAGGAAGTGAGACGAATAAATTGAAGTTGGTCAAGTCTATATTCATTTCCCTCAGTAGAAGCAATCGTGGTAGGTGGAGCCATGCACCTGGTATGGGCTGAAGAAGACCTGGACCTGCCACGAAGTGGAGGCTCATCAGGAGAATGCCTGTGAGCAGAATATGAATGTTCGTGACGAGGAACACCAGGAATAGGATCACCATTAGGCAAGCACTCGAACTGTGAACATAAATCTGCAAGAAGAAAGGGAATTATTATTTTTTAAAGTAAGTTCGTATATCATGAACTTCTTGTAACAAAATTGCGTGGCAAGATAGAGAAAATTGAGGGAAGATTCTTCTGGAAAACTTATTGAAAGATGGATCAGCAAAATTCAGGGAACATTATTCGAAAAGCATCCCGGAAACGTTTTTATTTATAATTTTTTAAAGAATATAATACGTTTTATAAACATGTGACATTTCGTGATGCCACAATACGTAGAACCTGATAAAGTAATGCAAAAAAAAGAACTAAATAAGAACTCAAAAATCATGTTTCCCTCTAAACGATTGATTGACTGATTGTATCCGGTTCTTTTTCTATAAACAACAAAATTCTAGTTTTAGAAACTTCCTTTTGACGGAGGAAAAACTTTTTGATTTTCTGGCAAGGCTCAGTCTGACAATCATTGACTGAGCGATAAAAATTGGTGCTTCTAACCTGATTTCATTAAAAGTGTTAAATACATTCCCAAATATTTCTTAAACAGAAAAACGTTACAATTGTATTTGAGCACCTAAGCTTTATTCTTGTAAAAATAGTTAAAATTTAATTGTTTTAGGTTTTTGGTACTTTTATCGACAAAATCTTACGAGCCACAATGAGGGTGAACCAACATTGCAGAAAGAAAAAATGTGTGGATTCCAATAGCTTTGTAATATATAGTAAAGGAACATTCATTTAACATTTATCATTTATTTATCATGTAACATGTCACTCGATTTTAATTCTCTGACGTCCGGAATCGGTGCGAGAAAAATCGAGCTGATCCGATAAAATCCGAAATTTTGCAAGCTGTGTGTTAAGTCTTAACTATGATTATTGCACTTGATTTCTGCTTATTTAAACACAAATCAATGGTGAACAAATTTGTCAAAGGAACGGTTTCTTTAATTAAAAATAAACATTCTTCTTCAGTGATTCTGAAACCCCAAGTTTTTTGATATTTTCCATTTTCGATACTGACCCGTTTTTAAGATATTTACAAATGAAAATTTGCCAACTTGTTTGATTTTGCATTCAGCAAGATGTAAGTTTGAATGTTTTTTTGAAACAGTTCAATTTTGAAGATTTACTATTGATACATCTTTAATTTTAAAGACGTATAAATCAACATTCTTAACACTGGAGTATTTTGAAGATCAAAAGTCAAGAGTTTTTAAGTCTAAATCTTCCAAATTAAAAAGCTTCAAATGCAAATTATAATTACGTAATTTTTAATTGTAAAACTTAAAACTTGTTTAATTTATCATTCTGAATTTTCAAAATTAAACACACTTCGATTTAAAGAGTTACTCATTTTCTACTCATTAATTTCCGATAAACACAAATCAAATTTGAACAAAAGAAATCGGTATATAATGCAGATTACTTCGAACATTTTTTCAAACATTATAGATACATAATAATATTATATTCACCAATATAATTCAGGATGATTGTAAATGTGAAGACGAGAGCGTGAACGATCTCCATTTTTTCCCATTAGAGTAAAAACTGATTAAAGCGTTAATGCTGAATTTGCTTAACGTTCAATCTCATGAATATTCTAGTTCTTTACTAAGGTATATATATTTATAATTAAATGAATAAATTACCTATTTATATAGTATAATTGTACGTAATTATGGTACCTTAGTTGTTATCACATATCTTAGAGGCGTCGGTTTTATCCTCCTTATGCCTTTATATTTATATTTTATAAATCAGTCTATGAAATTTGATAATCTTAACCAACCATAGTTTGGAAAAACTGAAGCGATATGTTGAATAGCACTATGCTGAAAATAAGAGCAAATTATGCAAACCATTTAAAAGTCTTGGGAACATCTTTCTGAAGGTGTCAGCTAAGTTTCAAAGCCAACAAAAATTATGTTGGATTCATGCGTAAATATAAAATCTATCGCATAATAACAAATAAGATGGGGCTATTGTGAGAAGAATAGTTTGTTTCTTAATAAATTTGGCAAATAATTTTTTCTTGAACCTAGCTTTGTTTACAAATATTTGTTTTTAAAGAGATTGTGCCCCAACAATGGAAGTGAGCTATGTCACTTTCCACAAATTTTCAGTTTTAAGGTAGTTCTCGTTATTGGTAGAATTTTTGAAAAGCCAAAAGGTTATTTGTCATGTAAAAATTTTAAAACATACCAAAATATTATTCACTGAAATAAAATGTATATATTGGTCGAACTTTTGATTCTTATCGCTTATCTTTTTCATGCTTAACGCTAAAATAACAAGATTTCACAGATCATACAATAATAGGCTAATATGTTTAAAATATTCGTAAGAAGCGATGAGAAAAAAAGTTGGGTAACAATAAAAGTTGTTCAATATTTATTTTGTGTACGTTTCAAGCTGAAATTATTATTAGAATAATGAGCTTAGTTTACGGCTTTGCAATGATTTAAATATTATTAAGTCCTACCTAATATCTTCTTAAAAAGCCCAATGAAATATTTTTATTTTCTGAAAAGATATTATAATGTAATTAACTGCAATCACGTAAATCCAAAAATGCTAAAGAAGATAAAGCAGCATATTTATAAAAATGCTTTTAAATTAATTCATAATTTGCCGAGAAAAACTATTTCACTTATTTTATCTTTAGTTTCAACGAATTGTATTTAAGCGCTGCAAACCTCTTCCAAATTATGGAATTACATCTGATAAGGTTGTAGTGATGAATTTGAAGACGTCCTTTTGTAATTTATAGCACACGTTACAAATGAAAGTACAAAAGGTTACTCTGACTGAGCGATAATGAATACTTTCCTTTGATTCATAGAATCTTTCTTCTGAATGTATGTCTTTGAAGATCTTTTATTACGATGCAAATCCCTGTATGTTTTTTCGTTGTCGACGCAGTTCAGTTGAAATTATTTTGCAAAACTCTTACAAATATTTGATCCAGAACTGTAGAACTAATTGGCAGGAACTTTAATTTTTACGTTTACAGAGTCGAGATAAAGTTGACCGTATAAATTAAATTTTGAAAATAAAAATTGTAGATATAATTGTTGAACCCGAAATTGACAGGTACACAGTTATAAAGTTAAAACTGAATCATTTTTCTAAGAAATTATTTAAAAAAGGAAACTCTAAGTAAATGAAATGGAAGCAGTCTAACGCGAAGTAATAGCCAATCATTTTTGGTGTTCTTCTGGTGTTATGGGAAGGAGCTCATTGAATGGCAGACCTACGGTCGCGTGGGGATCGCCCCTCAGTGAGAGTACGAGGTCCTAGCATGCAGGTCCTACATTTGTGCTAATTTTCCAAAAGAAACAATATTTGTTGTATTTATTATTTATTTGCATTTGGCAAGCGACCAGAGTAAGTCGTGGGCGCTGTGAGATTATGTCGTTCCGTATTGCAAGTCCAGCTTTCAATAATTTTCCTAGAAGAACCTTGCCTCAATGTCGTCAGTCTTGCGCTGCAATTTGGCGACCCAAAATCTCTTTCTTCTTGCAAAGTTAAGTTCGCAGTTTAAGTGTCAAGCCTCCTCTTTGTGTAAGGTCCAGGTCACCTTCAGCCCATGCCAGGCGCATGGTTCCACCTACCACGATTGCTTCTTCTGACGAAATTGGATATGAACTTGACCAACTTTAATTTGTTCGGCTCACTTCCTATATGATTCCGCACCGGCAATTCGAACTTCGAAAATACACCTTTCAGCGGATGAACCAATGCTAATAGCCTCAGGACGGAATCTCTTTGTGCCCACATCCGCCGAAGAACAAATTGTATTATCAATATCCGATGGTGACGTCTTTGCAATATTGGAGAGTATTCGATTTCTTACTGTAATATATGCACGTAATCCTGACAGTCAGCGTAACGCGTGGAAATATATACATATATGCGCGGGTATATTTTTATGTATATAAAAATATATATACAATCTGTACGATAACGGTGATAAGTCAGTGCGATTTTATAGAAATTGAACTTTAAGATTATTCTGAAAATATTAAAAAAGGTCTGATATATATCTTACAGTATATTGAAAATCCAGTTTTTCATGTCTTGGATGATAAGGAGTGCGGTAAAGTTGTAAAACCATGCCAAATGAAAGTACAAAAAGTTTCAGTCCGATCGGATGATATTAACTATCCCCGCAGCGCCCTTGAAATCTTGAAATTTTCATGAAAACATGCAAATTTGCTCGTAGGTTTGCACGGCGACCCGAAGGTCATTGTGGTAATATTTGAGCTCTAGGGGTCATAAAAAGTGTCTCGGCATACCGTGGAAGCGATTGGTAGAACCGGGATTTTCATTTAAGCCTCGAAAACCAGGTAGAAAAATAGTGGAAAATGTGCAATTTTAGTGAATCGGAGCAAATAGGGCATATACCTAGGTAAGCGCCGCAACCAATGAGGGACTCAGAAATAGTCTGGTGAAGGTGGGGTTGGGGTTAGGGACCCCCGCCCAACCCCTGCGCCACCACCTTCCCCCCTGCTGACTGCGGCGCCTCTCCCTACCGCTACTGCGCGCCGCCCTCCGGCCGTCCCGTTCCTACAATAGTTTAGCTGTTTTGACTGGCCCGTGCGTCTCATCTCGACCCGTTTTGACTTGTTCCTACTTGTCTCGCTTCATCATTGACTCTTAACACACTATACTATTTATTCTAGACTGGATTGAACGTGTTGTGGCTCCTGGCCAGCATAATGCCACCCGCACGATCTTCTTTCACCTGCCCTATACTTAGCGCTCCACAGAGTTTGCCGGAGAGTCAACTGCCGACGTTGAAGAATGTCTTTCTGACCTGTTTTGACGAAAAGTTAAATACCACGCATGTAAAAGAACTTTCTCCTAAAGCCCCTTTCCTACGCGTAGCTAAGGTTGTTGCGCCTCAGATTTTGACCCTTTATGAAAAGGCATCAAAAACCTGCTGCGGGCCAAAAAAGCAATCACAGATGGAATTGTTTCTTTTCATAAAGAACACCAGAAACCTTCTTAATTCATACCAGAATAAGTCCAGGAAAGACAGTAGCGGTTTCAAAGGGGCCATTAAAAAATGTGTTGAAAAGTCTAATATACTTTTCGACGTGGCTTTCTGTAAACGTCCTATCGACCCAGCTAATCCGGAGGGAAGTATCTGCCACTATCCTGATAAATTAAAGAAAGATACGGCAATTGAGAAATTCTTTCTCTTAGACCAAAGGGCCTCGCGACAGATGGTTGTAGGTCAATTCGATAAGAAAGCAACTACAGTCCTGAAAAAGCGGGGAGTCTAGAAAGTCTGCGGTGTTGTAACCAAAATCGGCAGATTTTGGTGCTGCTGGTCCATGCACTGCCCCTGAAATACAGATAGAAAGTGAAAGAGACTCTGGTTCTCAGGATGAGTCTAAATTCAAAATTAAAGAAAATAACCCAGGAACTTCACAACATAGATCTGTACTGCTTAGTACTACTCTAGTAAATGATAGGTATGGCTTAAGCTTCACACAAACAGCTGCCATAGCCTCAGCGGTTCTTGCAGATGTCGGCCTTATCAGTAGCACAGATAACTCTTTCGTGATAGATAAATCCAAAATTCAAAGAGTCAAAACAGTACTTCGTGGTAGTCCTGTATCCCCTGCTGATCTCTTTACCAAAAACCCACTTCGCGGTCTTGACTTTGACGGCCGTAAGGATAAAACTAGTGTACAAGTAAAAGAACGGGCAAAATATTACCGGCGCATTCACACCGTGGAACACATTTCACTTGTGCAAGAGGCAGCCTCGTGTTATATTGGCCACGTTACTCCAGCATAGGGCACAATGGATTGTTTGTCTCCTCCATTTTAATGAGTTGCCTCTTAGGCATCTTATGCAGTCTCTTGATGGTACCACCAGTGGTCCTAACACTTTTTGTGTCATAATAGGCAAACAGCTAGAGAAATGTGAAAGCCTCCCTGTATGCAGCTTAAAATAATTAGATGTGGATTTGCCGAATGTAAATGTTGCAGAGCTGAGTAAGGATCAGAAGTAGCTGTATGCCATTTCCATGGCCATTCAATCAGGAATGTGTTTTGAGGACCTAGCGAGGCAAGACTTTGGTCCTCTTGCATACTCCGGGTGGCTAGCGCGATTTTCAGGGATTTCTAGATAATTTTGAAACATAATTGATACTAAATAAATTTAAAGAAATTCTTACAGATTCTAAACATTTCAAGGGACTTCTGGGATATCAAAGATTTCAAGGCATATGAAGAAAATGAAAAACTTTTAAAGGATTTTTAATATTATAAGTTATTTTAAAAGATTCAAAAGGAAGTCGTACTCTATTTAATTCACAAATGGAATTAGGGCAAATGAATTTGTTATTTGTTCCCTTCGTCTTCTCCTAACTGCATAGAAAATGGGCAGACGAGCTCTCGAGTTTCATTTTACCAGTCTCTACCTGAGAAAACGGTTGAATTTTGCACTGTCAACAAATAAAATATAAACTTCCCATTTACTCGGTCAATATTCGTGCGATTACTTTTAAATTATGTTTCCGTATACGTACAATTGAATTCGTTTTCATCAAAAAAGATAAGCCGCGTAATAAAAGTGACACTTATAACTTGAGAAGGACTTTGAAATTCAATGCCGGTATCAAACAAAGTGGAATAACTGAGAGAGATTGTTCAGAGATAAGTACTTTGTATCAGTTACTATTGAAGAGAAGGGAAATTTTTAGATTTAAACTTCAACTGTTATTGAAGTTAGGTCACGGATGCTGAAGAAGGAAAATAAAAAAGATGAAACAGACGTGAATCAAAATTGAGAATTTAAAGAAACCGGAAGTACATATAGATTTTCAAAATAGGATATACGAACGCATAGATAGGGCAACTTGGGAGGCGCTATAACGCAATAAAGATAAAGAGGGTGCTTGGACTATGCTTTGGGATATCAATGTCAGGAGTGCGACTGAAGTGTGTGGTACTGCGGTTGAAAGAAGAAAACCCGTAGATGAATAAATAGGGAAAGAAAAATTCAATGCATTTTTTTTTTGCATAAGGAAACATTGCGGGTGAATATTTTTTTTACGAAAACTAAACATATTTTTAATGTACCTGATTAAATAGTGGCTAAATGTAATATTTTGTAATAAACGAGATTGACAAACCTTAATCAAGTGTTCAGCGCAATACACGCTATCAAGTGTTTTTGTTAACGCCAAAGAAGCTTTAACAAAAGAGTATTCAAAATCACTAAATTACAGTTGTCAATAATTTTAAATTTAATTTTAAAAGGTCTCTGTAAAAATGTTTGGGAAGTACAAAGAGTGAAGCTTTGAGAATCATAACATATTGCCTTTATTATTATTTGTAATTACGAGTTATTTGTATCATTTTAAGCCGACTTGGAATCAATTATAATTTTATAATTTGTTGACACATTTTTTTGTAATTCAATTAATGGTGTGGACGATTGAGGTTTACACGCTCGACTCTAAAACCCATTGGGATGTGATGCATGGGGCCTACCGGAATTTCCTTGACTTCATCAGCGGTCAATTCTGTTATCATGCCGCTTTCCATGTTGATTTTTATCCGTCCCATGCCGTGAACGCGACGATTACGTGCATATATTCCAGAAAGAAATCTACTACTCGCCAATATTGCAAAGACGTCACCAACGGATGTTGATAATACGATTTGTTCTTGGGTTGGTATGGGCACATAGTGATTCCGTCTTGCGGCTATTTGAATTGGTTTATCCGCCGGAAAAGTGTATCTTCGAAGTTCGAATAGCCGGCGCGGATTCTTATAGGAAGTAAGTCGAATCAATTGAAGTTGGTCAAGTCCATATTCAATTCCTTCAGTAGAAGCAATCGTGACAGGCGGAGCCATGCGCCTGGCATGGGCTGAAGGAGACCTGGATCTAGCACGAAGAGGAGATTCATCAGGAGATTGTCTGTCAGCAGAATGTGAAGGTTTGTCACGAGAAACACCAGGAATAGGATCACCATTAGGCAAGCACTCGAACTGTGAACATAAATCTGCAAGAAGAAAGGGAATTATTATTTTTTAAAGTAAGTTTGTATATCATGAACTTCTTCTGACAAAATTGCGTGGCTAGATAGAGGACATTGAGGAAAGATTATCCTGGAAAATGTATTGAAAGCTGGACCAGCAATATTCAGGGAATGTATTTCGGAAAGCCTCCTGGAAACGTTATAATTTTTAATTTTTTCAAAGAATGTAATACGTTTTTATAAACATCTCATATGCACATACCCAGGTGCCTTACAGAAAACTTCTGCGCGCAAAAGGTTTAGGATCACCTTCTTGAAATTTTAAACAAATGTGCGTTCCGGAAAATTTAACTAAATTCCAAAATCAATCCGAAAGTCTCCGTTTTGTCATTCAACATGTCACTCCATTTTAATTCGCTGACGTCCGGAATCTGTGCGAGAAAAATCGAGCTGATCCGATAAAATACGCAGTTTTGCAAGCTATATGTTAACTGTTAACTATTATTACTGTACTTGATTTATGCTTATGTAAACACAAATAAATGGTTCACAAATTTGTTAAAGAAACAGTTTCTTCAATTCAAAATAAATATTTTTTTGAGTGATTCTAGAACCCCAAGTCTTTTTTATGTTTTCAATTTTCGGTACTGATCCATTTTGAAGATATTTACAAATGAAAATTTGCCAACTTGTCTGATTTTGCATGTTTTGTACTTAACAATCATTAGATTTTGAATATCTTTTTGAAGTAAGTCTATCTTGAAGATTTTCAATTCAAGATGCTCCAATTCTTAATGCGTGACATTCAGAAAGATGTGAGTTTGAATGTTTTATTGGAATAGTTCAATTTTGAAAATTTACAGTTAAAAAATCTTAAATTTTAAAGAAGTATAAATCAACATTCTTAGCACTGCATCATTTTTAAGATCAAAAGTCAAGAGTTTTCAAGTCTAAATCTTCCAAATTAGAAAGCTTCAAATGCAAATCATGTTAATTACGTAATCTTTGATTGTAAAACTTAAAACTTGTTTAATTTTTAATTTAAAATTTTCAAAATTAAATACACTTTGATTTAAAGAGTTGCTCATTTTCTATCTCTTAATTTCCGATAAACTCAAATAAAGTTTGAACACAATAAATTGGTATATAATACAGATTGTTTCGAACATTTTTTCAAACATTATAGATACATAATAATATTATATTCACCAATATAATTTAGGATGATGGTCAGTGTGAAGACGAGAGCGTGAACGATCCGCATTTTTCCCATTAGATCAAGAACTGATTAAAGTGTTAATGCTGAATTTGGTTAACATTCAATCTC
>CAKNWW010331964.1:518-13557 GCA_932074435.1 Andricus kollari
AAAGGCAGCTTTCTGTCCAGAAAATGCAAGCCAGACACGCCTGATGAATTTATTCAGGGGAGAGACGTTGATACATAAGTCCCGACACTGGTTTGAGAAGAAGTTTAAGACGTAAACAGCGCGCAATCAGTCTTGTTGAGCGAGTCAGGGACGAGAAGGTGCAAATTGTGGAAGGATTGCGATGGGCGTGACGAGTCGAAATGGATGTCGAGTCCACCTGTTGGTAATTTTCTTGAGAGGCTTCAGGACGGCACGGAAGCATTGGCCAGTGAATCAGCGGGGTTTTCGGCAGTAAGAGCATAACACCAGGAGGTGTTGGAAAGATTTCGCTGTATCTCTGAGACTCTTTTGGCGACGGAGATTGGCCAACGAGAAGGATCATCTGTTTGAATCCAACTCAGGACGTTTTGTGAATCCGACCAATCCTAGGTGACAGCATGAGAGAGATTAAACTCCTCGCGTATGTAATTGATCAACCGAGTTACGAGCAGAGCAAAGTTCCAGTCTAGGGATAGTGATGGTTTTAAAATGCTTGCTAGCATCTCCAAAGCCATGACTTTCCATCGCATTATCAGGATGATAGCCTATCCATCGTGGGAAATGTATTTCAGTTATATCAGACAGATTAGTCTGAAATTTTCTTCATCGTAGGAGTAAAGGATTAGGAAGTGATGCATCCCAACCGATTTGTGCCTTCCAAAAATCCTGAGTCACAATTTTCGCAACGATGGTTATCGGACTGAGCCAACCAACTGGATCAAAAATTCGGGAGATGGCTGCAAGAACCATCCTCATAGTCCTCGAACCGACACTGTCAATTACTAGGGCTTTGAATCAGAATTTGTCAGAGACAAATTAGAGATCCCAGGCGACTCTTAGTGCATTCACCGGCCCATCGATTTCAAATTGTAGCCAAAATGGACGTAGTCGATCACACTTAGGAATTCCAGCTAGTTTTCAGGTAGTTGGAAGCCCATTTTTTCAGGTGCATTCCTCCGGACTTGAACAGGTATCTCTTAGCTTCATCTGTTGAAGTGTCCGAATTGCTAGATACGGAGAGCATGACATTCCATAGGCCACCGTTCGAAGTTGATAGTGACTGTCTTCTTTTGCTCCTGGCTTCTGGCAGACAATGCGCTAAAGATCGGTATCCCTATCGTCGACTTAAATCTGACGGTACATCATCTCAATGTCAGCACAAAAGACAATGCGAGGGAAACTCCAACGCATCAAAACGGAAGCGAGGTCATTTTGTAATTTTGGTCCTGTATATAACAGATGATTCAAAGCCAGCCCTAATGTTGTTCTTTGTGATGCGTTGAAGATAATGCGAATTTTCGGAGGACCATCAGCATTTCGCCCAGCAGCATGATGCGGAATATAGTATGTGGTTCTGGAACACGATAATATCTCTGGAGGTTGAATGAGGCGCATGTACCCTAGCTCTTCATATTCAGACATGAATTGCGTGCATTCCTTATTCAGCAGAGCGTCTTTCTCTAATCACTGACACACGGAATTGAGTATTCGTTTGGCTCCTTGTTAAGATTCCCCCAGGATGTGAATAAAAGAAATTCGAAGAGAGAGTCGCACAATGTATCGACCAGAGTTGTCACGTCGCCATCCAACCATGAAAGCTCGTTCGCACTCTTGATTCTCGAGTGAAATCATGGGGGGAATGTTTAATTCCTCCTGCTCCCAAAATTGCTTCAGAATTTCAGCAAGGTTGTCCTTTACATGACTACTTAAGGCCATTACGGTTATATATGGGTCTAAGCTATCTGGTGGCTCAGATATTTCAACTGGGAGGACACAACCCATCCAAAAACAGTTCGGAGAGCAACGGGATCCTGGCGTGATCCGTGACGAAATCCATCGAGAAGCAGTGAGCCGTAAATTTCAGTGCCCAAGAGCACGTCGATAAGTGGTGATAGGAACATTAACTGCCAGTTGCGGAAGACCAAATCGTCGAACCAACAGTCGAGAAGATCGGTCAGAACCAAGATCGAGAAGGATCTTACTTTAATTTGACGTCCGTCAGCGGTTTTTACAAAAACTTGTGCTGTGGCAAGCAAAACTTGGCAGAAAATAGTAGATGGATTCTCAGTTGCTGACGAGACAGATCCAGAGTTAAAACGAGACTTCTTAGCAGTTGAATTGTCGAAGTCGCTAGGTCTTCCTCGCTTTCGGTCTGAGGAACCGTAAAGAGAAGTGTGATGACATTCCTGGCATCGCTGGCAACTGAATTTCGAAGCACAATCTTTCCTGACATGTCCCAAGGAGAGACAGTTAAAACAGAGGCGAAGCCGAAGGGCAGTCTCGCACCGCTGGATCAAGTCGAGTTCTGTCCACTGAGGACAGGAGCGAGTGTAGTGGACATCTGTGCAAACTGCAGACCTCCGAGTCACTGAGGTAATAAGTAACTTCGACTACTTTTGATAGCTCCTACGGCTGTTTCAATTGGGAGCAGCGGCACAACTGTCGCACACTGACTTGCGTAATATTTCAGTATAGACGGAAGTTGCATCTGCTTCCCCCAACTGATTCTCCCAATCTGGGCGAGTAACACAATCCATTTCCTTTGCAGCTATAAATGTGAATAAGGGATCCCAATTATCGATCGGGCAACTAATGAGGGGGCTTAAGGATTCTCTCCGCCGTGTGTCTCCAATAGAGTTTGCAAACCCTCTGTACTTTCTTCTTTCAAGGCATTGATCGAATTTAGAGCCTGGAGAGAATCCTGCAGTAATAATCGCTTATTGTCGTAACGATTCAAGAGAAGGTTCCAGGCTGTCGGATAATTGTCCTACGTGGTCGTAATCGTATCCAAAGCACTTTTAGCTGTACCCTGAATCACTACTTTCAAATAGTACAGTTTTAGCACTGGAGGGAGTGAGGCATCATCGTGCACCATGGAACGAAAGAGATCACGAAATTATTTCCAATCTTCTCGTCGCCCTGAGAATGTTGGAAGATTGATCCTAGGCAAATGCGTCTGTGCATATGACCGAGAGTCCGTTGCTGGAAGATCCACTGTAAGTGCCGAGAGTTTCGCGACACGGTAGACACGAGTTTATTCATCGTATAGGTGGCTTTGCACCTCAATGAAAGTAGCTTCGGTAGCATCAAATTGGTTATCAGTGAAATATGGTTCATTGGCGACGTTATCCTTACTCACCAGTTCGAGCTAATTCGATGGAAACTTTAAAAAAAATCATTTAGTAGCTGTGTCTGACTACGTAGAAACCCAGAGGTAATTTTATCTCGCTCATCAGCAAACACATTCATTGTAATCTTAGTAATCGGATTTTTCAATGATAGTTGACTCTTCAGAAATTTCATAGCTCTCATTTCGAGAATTGTTCAGTAGGTTGCTAATCTGTAACAAGTTTGATAACCAAAACATAATCCCGGAATCTCCATTTTGTAATATGAAAAGGAAGTCGAAACATATTAGAAAGTCAAGGACCTTGGATACCGTAAATACTAAGATTTGGGAAAACAGCGTGGAGTCTCAACAAAAACACTGTAAGATGTTGATGTCATAGCACCTGACCGCGACCAGTCAGGTACATGATACACATAGCATCCGGTCGCGTCCGGCCAGGTGCATGCCAGTCAAAGTCACAGTTTTGGCCTTGGTTGACGCTCTCAAATGACATCCAGCTGTGTTCAGCCAGACGCATGCTTCTCCATCGTCACAGTTGTGGCCCGTAGGCGCTCTCACATGACGACTGGCCACCACTGGCTAGGCGCCCGCAAAAGGGCGACCAGTCGCTGCAGACCAGACGTCATGCTTCTCTATCGTCACAGTCATGGCCCACAGCGCTCGCACATGGCATCTGGCTGTGTCAAGCCAATTGCATGCTTCCCCAGTAGTCACAGTCATGACCCCCAGGCACACTTCCACGGCAGTCATAGCAAATGTCAGTTTCAAAAATTCCATGTAACCATGAAAGCAGTCAATAGTCACAATCATGGCCCGCAAGCGCTCTCACACGGCGACTGGCCGTTGCCAGATCTATCCCGTCAGAATTTATTCATATGAAATTCATGTTTAGAAGCACCTTAGGGAATTTACGTGAGAGGATATTATCATAATAATCAAACTAGTCATAATAAATGTGAGTTTTGTTATCACAATCCACTCCTAGCAAGTCAGTTTGCCTCGTCATTCCTACGTTTGTGCACCCTCGCGGACCCAACATGCGGCTCGAAGAAATAGAAAAATGTTCATGGAATTTTTACCGCCGGTGTGGGGAAGCGAGGGATCAGCACACTCTCAATTTAAAGTTAAGTCAATCGACCGAAAAGAAGTTCCGAGTTAAAATACGCATGTTGGGTAGCTACGACACCGCCATCAATTTGGCACTATTGAGAAGAAATTCGAATTTCAATTCAATATTAACGAAAAATCTTGTAGTAAAGAATTAATTTTAAAGCGAAGATTAACATATTTGATTAAAATGAATTAATATTCAGTGCTTCTTTTCATAAACATTACCCAAATAACTTCGAGATACCCAATATTTCGCATGTCAGATGGCGCTGTTGTCAAAGTCACAGAGGTATCCTTCAGGCGTATTCAAGGCAACGGAGATCTGAATATTACTTATGGTTTTCACTTACTTGAATTTTCGTTGATTTTAATCTAATCAATTGTACATCGATTTCAATACCTTATCAACCTTCTAATTCGAGCTTGAATCCCCGAATCCGAAACACAAGTTATCTTATTGCATCTAAAAAAATTGTTTTGGTTTGGTTTGGTTGGAAAATTAGGCCAAATGTAGGCTCCCAGAGTGACGACGACGATTGTTCTTCCAAAACAGTCGATTCCGACGCAACTGGAGGTATAAGTCTTCTGACTCGTCACTTCCCACGACACCAGGAGACGACCGAGCCGGGAAAATTACTTCACAAAATTATAATCAAACAAACTCAAAGATAGAAATAAAAATTGACACTCATTGAATGAACTGTGCAGTAGGAAAAATACACCACTGTCAGCAAAAATGATAAACTCTTTAAATTGCTGTAGTCCTCACAAAGGTCAAGAGAGAACTGAATCCAAAAAGAAAGGGAGGAAGTCCCTCATTCCAGCGAGACACACGCTGCTATCTGCCTCCCCACTCCAGCGGAAAGAGAAATCCCAAACTCCAGACTTGAATAAAATCCACAGGAAATATAAACATTGGAGAACAACATTATTAATCGAACCCGAACACTTCTCCAACGAGGAAAACAAACATCAAGAAAAATAATTATTAACAGTTCCAAAGAATAAAAAAATACTTACACTACCGTGCAAAAGTTTCTAACTACCTCTTTTTTGATGACTGATCAAGTTCTCTTAATTTCAATTATGTCAGAAATAAAAAATTTTCTCTTCTAAAGGGTTGAATGCTCTCAAAATTCTGTATAAAATGAGACCAGGATGAAGGCAATTTATCTTTTTTTTTTAAAGTAGATATTGGAAAAATAGTGTAAATTGCAAGGTTTTCTTAAATTATCCATAACTTCCGTGATACTGAATATTTTTTCATGTTCTTGAGCTCATCTTAAAGCTGTTTTTCCACAGTATCTCAGCAGCCTATGGGCATAAATCTAAAAAAAAATCCGATCACGGTGCAAGAACTTAAATTGGAAAAAATCTTATCTGCAGACAAATAAATATATAATAAATATATATTTTAAGGGACTTTTATAGAAACTTTATGGATATAAGTTTCATATACGAGCCGCTCAGTTAAAACTTAGCACTTATCACGTTTTTTCTATGAGCCCCTCATTTTTACAAACTAGAAAAATAGCTTTAAAATGAACCCAAGAACATTAGAAAATATTGATTATTGTACGGAAGTTATTAAACATTTAAGAAAAAACATTAAAATTTACACTAATTATGCAATATCTACTTAAACTTTCGCTGGTACACTGGGGTCAAAAAGGCCACAGGCATGTTCAACCTTATTTAAATTTTTTTCATAGTTAAAATAAATTTTGAACTAAATAACTCACAGCATTCTTTGAAGTAACTATCCAAGAGTGTGTTAAAAATTCAGCTACTCAAAATAATTAATTGGCTCTTTGCGGGAACCGTCTTTCGCTTGGGGTCAAAAAGACCCCAGTATGCCAGCTATGCTACGCGTCGGGAAGTGTGCCATCGAAGGGTTAAACTGGCTGTGAATTAGATCTCGAGTGTTTCCACTTTCTTTGTATTTATAATTATATGGTGCTCATTTCACGATCACTTTGCTTCCCGTTAGCAAATGTATTTGCTTCCTCATAGAGGAGGCATTAGTGATTTTTCTTAATAATAGACATACCAAAGTCTTCATTTTGATCAATTTAAAAATAGAACTTTGCAAAAAATAAAAAATGGCAAAATGATAATTTTTCGAACTGGAAAAGGGAATGGAAAAGTTCTGTCGCACCTTATGCCTTTCCCAGCTTTATGATTTCTTTACAAAAATTGTCAGAATTACTCTATTTGAAAATTTATGATCAAAAAGTCTTTTCTATTCATGCGCATTGGCTTCATCCTGGGCTCATTTTATACAGAATTTTGAGAGTATTCAACCCTTTAAAGAGAAAAATGTTTAGCTCTGGCATAATTAAAATTAAGAGAATTTTATCAGTCATAAAAAAGAGGTGGTCGGATACTTTTGCAGGGTACTGTATTTCTATTAAACACTCTAATATTTGTATTTGTAATTATTTATGATTAAATAATGGTTACAGATATTTTCTAGCGACGTATTTAAAAACAACACATGCTCTTACAGTATTTCAATGCTGGAACGAACCAGCATTGAATTAAGCTACACTGGATCTTGGAATTATGACAGGTTTCGGGCATTGCTCGCAGTGACCTTGAACATAAATCCAGACACTCCAAACGTAAACAGACTGTTGTAATTTCTGTTGGATTTGAACGGATTAAGTAATGTGATGCAACTAACGTGCGGAGAGTCCGGCTGTCCTGCTTGCTTGTCACGCTTCAGTGAGCAACTCTCCCTTGCTCGCACATCGCCACATTCCGACGCAATAATTCCAAGTTCCAGTGTACTTTAAAAACCTGCATTAAAAATTTTCCAAATTGCACAGCACTCCCAAGCATGCCAGCACAAAAAAATGTAAATGAAACCGAAATTCATGGGAAAATATGGACAAAATGTGAAAGAACACCTCTAAAGTCTATATACATACTTATTAGGGTGGGTTGAAAATAAATACTTTTGGAATTAGAAATCGCTACAATGCAGAAAAGTAGCGTATTGGGGTCCTAAAAGAGTATAATTAATTTGGAATCGATCGATATGCAGCTTGGTTACCAGCGCTCGAAAAAAAGGTTTAAAAAATTTCTTTTTTGCAGACTTTTTTTTTTTTATTGTTTTTCTTGCTTCAGTGTTTACCTGAAGGTCAAAAAAGTCTTCTCAATTTTCTTCGGATTTCAATCTATCATTTTCTGAGAGATAATTCCTATTTAATAACCATTGTTTTCGTAAATTTTTAGCGAATTTTTAAATTTTTGATTTTGGTATTTTATGAACTTATCTTCATAACTTGTAGTTTAAACATTTTTGTGAACATAAGTGGGTTTTTTAAACATAGAAATACACAAGAAAAAAATCCACATGATCCAGGAATCGAAAATGGCAATAGAGTGAATTTTAAAGATTTTTATTTTGGTATTTCATGAACTGATCTTTATAACTTGTAGTTTAAACATTTGTTTGAACATGTGTTGGTTTTCTAAACATAGAAATACATTTTTATGTAACAGAATTAATTTTTTTATTTATAAGTTAAATATTCGTCAGGCTTGTGTGGAATCTTTAAGGCAAGAATTCACTTGCAAATCCGAATAACGGGCACTTTGAACTTTCCATAGTATTAATTTTCACAAAATCTACATATTCATCCATTGTGTCAACTTACTAACGACACTTCAGGCCTGAATGAAAATATTAAAAAAAGAAACGTTGCTTCAGCATTTGAAAAATTTTCTGTTTCCCATTTTAATTTTTGGGTCCCATCGACTTTGTTTCCAGTGAATTTCCAGGCTTAAAAGTTCCACACAAGCTCGAAAAATGTGAAACTTATAACTTATTTAAAAAAATGAATTCTCTTAAATACAAAATTCCGAAATAAGAAAATTTGCTGTCATTCCAATTTCGATTTCTGGGTCTTGTCAAATTTTTATAGTATATTTTTATGTTTAAAAAGCCCACATATGTTCAGAAAAATGTTTAAATTAGAAGTTATAAAGATGAGTTCAAAAAATACCAAAATCAAGATTTTAAAAATTTTCTATATTGCTAATTTCGATTCCTGGTCTTGTGGATTTTTTTCTAGTGTATTCCTGTGTTTCAAAAACCCACACATGCTCATAAAAATGTTTAAACTACGAGTTATGAAGATAAGTTCATAAAATACCGAAAGAAAAATTTAAACATTCGCTCTATTGCCAATTTCGATTCCTGGATCTTGGGGATTTTTTTTCTGATACATTTTTGTCACTAAAAAGTTTTCATGTACCTCAAATAATTCTCCTATTTGAAAACGCGTTAAAAGACATTTCCGAAAACAATGGCAAATTAAATAGGAAATATCTTTCAGAAAATAATAGATTGAAATCCGAAAAAAATTGAGAAGAATTTTTTGACCTCCAGGCATGTACAAAAGATTGAAACTCAATCAAATTTAAAAAGTCTGCAAACAAGAAATTTTTGAAACCTTTTTTTCGAATGCGGGTAACCAAGCTGCATGTCGATCGATTCCAAATTAATTATACTTTTTTATGACCCCAATACGCTACTTTTCCGCGTTGTAGCGATTTCGAATTCCAAAAGTATTTATTTTAGACTCACCCAAATACTTATTTTTTTTCGTAATTCCTGACTTTGAAAGTATTACCAATATCAAGGGAAATTTTTCAATCTTGGCTAGAAACAATTCTTTTGGATCTATAATAAATGGATTGGAGGTTAGTTTATGAGCATTACAGATTTTTGAAGAATACACTAATATTTCTCATGAGTTTTTGAAAATGGATATTATTGCACTTCCTGATTTTCTATACGGTTTGGTGGAAAATTTGGGTTGTTTGTTTACAGGCTAGTTTGTGGCCAGGAAATATAAAATAATATTTCTGCTCTTGAGATGATTAAACAAAATGGTCAGATTATTTTTTAACCCTCAAGGAATATTTTCAATGGTTTGGAAATTTAGTTAGTCCAGCCTGGTTGAAAGATATTTGTTCAACTGAAGGACTAGCTACATATTTTGAGTCTCTATAAATATGAATTAATGAAAATTGTACTAATTAAATTAGTACTTGAGTGTTCGCCTGACGAAATAATAATATTTAGCATTTCACTAATGAAATAGTAAAAAATCAAAGACCTGAAGTCGAATGACGTAACGTGTGTCAGGTGTGCTGTTGTGTTTTTTTCAAGTTGTATGGTATTTCTGTTAGTGCATGCATTTAAGGTATTATGTTTATCGTGAATGAAGTAGTAATTCTAAAATAGATAGTTGAAGCCCTTATCAACGACGTATACATTTAATTGAATTTGGTAGATTTAACTACAGAAATCACAAAGATGATTAGTATAACGTTTTGTTGCTATATTATTAAAACGAAATATTTTCACAATTTGATAAAGTTGTAAAGTTAGTTAAATTAAGAAATACATTTGAATTCTCTTCGACTTTTCGCAGTACGTATGACGTATGAATATTGTATACAGGGCCGCGTTTATGGGTGTGGGGGCCCTAGGGCCGGCTAAAATGTAGGGGCCTTTTGTAATTTCTTCTTTGATTTACGGACTAGACTAGTTACATTTGTGGGAGCCCCTAATTTGTGGGGGCCCTGGGGCTATGGCCTCGCTGGCCCCGTAGTAAATTCGGCCCTGATTGTATATATGTATTTTATATTTGAAAATAAAATATAGTGAATATAATACATAAAAAAATTCAACGATTTTAACATATTTGACGATTATGAAAGTCCCTCCAATCTTTTTTCCACCTTAGTGTTCAATCCTACGAGATTTGATAGAAATTAGGAATTGTAGAAAAATTCCAGTTTCAGTATTAAAATTAAAAAAAAAATCAAATTAGAGGCCTGATAATTCTCAATAGTAAATTTGGAAGCCTTTAAATTGCACCGTTCAAAAATTTGAAGGACTTTCAATTAATTTCTAAAAACGGATTTGATATATTTTATATCCAATTATAAATTATCACAGCCCTAAAACAAAAATATTCCTTTTCCAATATCAATCGTACTGAAAATTGAGCCAACTGAACAGTTCTTATTTTAAAAGTTGTTAATTTCTTAGGTACGAAAAAGTTTTTGTACTTTAACTGATTTAATTACATGGAGAAACTTTTGGTTGCAAAATTTGATATTATAAAATTTACTTTTACAATAATAAGATAATAGCAAGCCAGGATATAGCGCCACTATATTTCAAGAATTACTGCGCTGTGAATATTTAACTGTGAAGTTATAAGCTTATTGGAATATAATAATAAATGATTAAATAATTTTACTTATACTTATACAACTTATATTATAATATAGTTTCACAGAATATAACTTTCATGCATTAACAGAAAAAATAGTGTTGGAAGAAAGCAGCGCAGTCATGTGGTAAAAAAAAATTATGAGATTTAGGAATTTGATCATTCTCATGAACTTGGGTGCATATGACGTTATTCAGCGCAGTGAATTTCCTGTTTTAAATGGGCATTTTCAGAAGGCACTAACCGTGTAGAAATTGCCATATTTTGCCCCATTTAAAAAGTGGCGCTGACAAGGCCCACACCAGTTTTTCTATTTTCAATACAAATAATTAAATTATAATGGGACACAAATAGGGCATTCAAATATAAATATATATCAGTAATTATAAGCACACTGTTGTTGTACCGAATTAAAAATAATAAAATGACTCCTACATTTGAATAATATGCAAAAAATTGGTTTGTGGAGTTTTGCGGAGGCTTGACCCACGTCAGGAATTCACGAGAGATACTCTGTTACGCCACGTAACGTCGACGAACGTTTGATCAACCTAACCTAGTTTGGATGTTTGGTGCAGTTGATATGTGTATCGATGATATCATCAATATTCTTATTAAATAGTTTTTTACAAATATTTTGTACGCTGATGGGTGACACATAGTGGATAAGAAAAGAAAAAACACTCTAGACTTAGGTCGAATGAGTTTTAAGAAAAATCTTGCAAGACAAGAACTTAATCGAAATTCGTCCAGTGAAAGTGATGTGACAGCTGATCCTGATAATTTCACATGAGGTAAATTAATTTATATATTTGGAAGTTTAATATTTGAAAAATAATTAGTAGGAAGCAGTTGTGAGGTAATATTGTAAACTTAATTTGACAATTTTGCTTTCAACTGATTTTTGAAGTACTGATGGTCAATTTCATACTCAATTAATACAGATGTATATTTAAGTGAATATCAAACTTGTTAATTTCAATCTTATGAATAATTTTTGAAACAGATTAAATTTGATAAAAAGCGAATTTTCTTTTTGTAATGAAATTAAAAATTTAGTAAAATTATAAGGTTTTTGCATAATTGAAAGTGTTACAATTTAAACGAATTGCTAAAATATTGTTGGTCTTGAAAAGGGGTTCGTTTCTACTTTGTAGCATCACAGACTGCACAATTATAATGTAATATGTAGTTTCAGTAGCATTATACTAAATAAAATAAATTTTCTTTCATAAGATGAATTTTTTGTATTATTATTATGATTAAAAAAAGAAGGGCATAGCTCAGAAAAACTGGACAGGCCCTGACAAGTTTTCCATGTATGGCCCTTGCCAGTTTAACCGACCAGGGCCACGTCAGAAGTATGGAAAACTGGCCAGTGCCTTACCAGGCCCACGTTTATATTTATGCACGGGTATATCTAAGTGTTTTTCCTCTCATTGTACCACGAACGCCATGTATTTCACCTGGCGCCACTTCGCGATTGCCTGTCCTCGGATTTTCTCCATAGCGAGATTTATTCCCAGATGAGAGCGCCCCTTCAGAGAAAATCTGTAACTAAATTGTTGCCTGCTACTATAGGAATCGTAATTCCTCAATTTTCCACATTTAGCGCCCTCATCCCGGAATAAATGAAAATCTGAGGACAGGCGATCGCGGTTGTGGGCTGTTTTTCACCATCTCCGCCACAGGCGTGCAGTCCTTCCTATTGAGAATGGTAATTTTCCTAACCTATTTTGTAATTTATGCTATTTAAACTGCTAATTATTGCAACTACGGTTTTATTATTTATTTTTTGAATATCACTTTTTCCTTAATTCAATTCTCTATCAAAAATATTAGTTTTTCCAACTCTAATAATGGCAATTATTAAGTTTGGAAAGTATTTATAATTGATATGGAAATAGTATTACTTCGTATCGCTATGGCAATTAATACTATATGTTCTCGCCTATATCCTACATTGCTATCGAACTCTTGTAACAATAAATATTTCAATACAAAATTTTACAACCAATAATTTCTCCGTATAAGTACACTCAACGCTTCTCCCAATTATAGAAATTATATTTCATTTCATGCTTATTCTTATCTCAAGTCTTCAAAAATTATTTCATCAAAATTTTGCAACATTCAATTCCTTATACGCACTTCAATCTATTCGTTATGAAGTAAAATTTAAATTATTCTGCGATTTTTTAGAGAAAAAAATTGAAATAATTTGCGTTAAAATTTTCTCATGAAAGGACTATTTTTTAGTTCCTAAATTACACAAAGTGCACCTAAGTGAAAAAATCCTCTTTAATCCGTGATTTTTTTAAATACTTATTTTAGTTTAAATTTTAAATATTCACTATAATTTAGCAATATTCTCTAATAGAGTTTACTTATGGACAATGAGGAAATTTATTTGTGAATCTGAGTTGAAAATGACTAAAGAAAGCTCTTATTTAGTATCAACTGAATTGATTGAAAAAAATAGCGAATAAACATCTATCCA
>CAKNWW010331971.1:0-13412 GCA_932074435.1 Andricus kollari
AGGTGGCTCACAAGATTCTGCTAAAATGACATTAATTGGTGTGCTCCTTCTATAGCCTAGGGCTAGTCTGAGGGCTTGGTTTCGAATTTTTTCTAGTTTGTCAAAAAATTTATATCTTTGGAAAGTGAATATGTGGGAACCATAATCGAAACAGCTTCTGATTAAGGCATCATAAACAGTCTTGAGTATGTATGGGTCGGCACCCCACCAGGTGCCTTTTAGGGGTCGTGCATATAATACGTAACGCGTTTTTCTTTTGTTTAAATAAAGACGAGAATAAAATTGCCATGAAGCCAAAAGGGATACAACGATATAAACAAAAGAAAAACGCGTTACGTATTATGTGCACGATTCCTTAGCACTTTGATGATGTTCAAAACTTTACGTGTTTTTTCAGCCAGATAAGCGAAATGTTCGTCAAATGTAAATGTGTGGTCTAAAAATATTCCAAGGAATCTAACCAAAGTTGAAGGCAGGATAAAGTTGCCATTCACTTGAAGGGATAGATTAGGATCGTTTAAGTCCAATTGTAATTTGTAGAAGAGGATTAACTTGGTTTTATCTGGACAAAGCTGAAGGCCACTCCGAGAAAGAAAATCCACGAGAATGTTTAAACAATTCTGGAGAGAAGCGACGCACACGCTCGGGTCTGTAGATCTGCAAATGATGGCAATATCATCTGCGAATTCGACGATGTAACAGTCAGGAGGGAGAAGGGTGATGAGTTTCCTCGTGTAAAAGGAGTATGAGATAGGACTTAAGATGCTGCCTTGGGGAAGACCTACAGTACTTGTTTTGGGGCCTATTTTCTCGCCGTTGATGTTGAAATATATATTTTTGCATGCAGTGGAACTGTAGATGAATTTGGCGATGGACCAGGAGACGCCCAGGTCTCGAAGATCTTCCGCCAAAATGTGTGGTTCTACGCTAGGAAAGGCTCCTTTTAGATCCAAAAATAGACCCGCTGTTACTTCTTTATTAACAAATCCAGTCCAGATTTCGGTTGATAGGATGGCCAGATTATCTGCGCAAGATCTGCCCTTCCTGAAACCAAATTGTGAAGGCGATAATAATAAGTTATGTTCCAAATACCAATTGAGTCTATTATGAATAAGTTTTTCCATTAATTTGAAAAGGCATGAGGCCAGTGAGATTGGACGGAACTTTCCTGGTGTTGATTTCGGAATGAAAAACACAAGGAATTGATTCCAGGAAGCTGGAAAGGCACCGGTAGCAAATACTTTGTTGTAGATGTCAAGAAGAGCAGATTTGGCTTCATCCGTAAAGTGTTGAATGATGTTAAAATCTATTTTGTCAAGTCCCGGGGAGGACTTGGTTTTTAGTGATGAGATTGCAATGGACAATTCTTTCTCGGTGAAAGGGGCTTCCAAAAAAGTGTTTTTTCTAAAATTGTTCGGAAATTGATCATGGAAATTTGTGGGAGGGCAAAGCTCCTCGGCTAACTGATGGAGTTTTGCTACCACTGCCTTATCAGCTGAGCAAGAGGCGGTAGCGGGTTGGACGAATCTATTTTTGAAGCTCTTGATAACTCGCCAGACCCTGGAGATTGGGGTCATCCTGTCTAGAGACTCGCAACATTTTTAAACAGATTTTCTTCTAGCAATATTAAAAGTGAGTTTAGTTTTAGCTTCTGATCTCTTTAAATTTTCGTAATTCAAGAAATCAGATTTCTTTCTATAAGCGGATGTGGCTGTCTTCCTCTCAGCGACGGCCTCCTCTCAAGATTCATCCCACCAAGGAGCTGGGACAAAACACTTTTTCCTTTTAGTGGAAGAGGGACTGAAGTTGGACGGGAGACAGGCAGATTTAATTGCCTCATCAACGCTTCTAATTAAATTATCATAATTAACAAGGACATCCGGGTCGGGATAGCTAGAGCTTAACTTGGAATTCTTAACAGATTCTTTCAAGTCAGAGGTAAATTTGGAACACACTATTCTTTTCAAATTGTATTCATGTGAAAAGTAAATGGAAATTGGAATCGGCACCACTAGACTCGTGACCGCCGGAAAGTGGTCACTTCCAAGGGTATCATCCCATACATCCCAGGAGCTGCTGGTGAAGAGACTAGAAGAGACTAGCGAGAGATCAAGAAGTGACTCGGAATTACCCAGTCGATTACGAAAGGTCGGGGCTCCATGATTGATGCAAATTAGGTCAGTTAGGTCCAAGGAGGTCCGAAGTTCGTTGCCATTAGGACAATTACGGCCGCTACCCCACGAAGTGTGGTGGCAGTTGAAATCGCCTCCAATGAAGACAGAGTTGTTATTCACATCGGAAATGGAATTGAAAAAGGTTGTCCACTGTTTATCTGAAATTTTATTATCCGATGAAGGAACTCTATAACACGTGACGATCAGTAACTCTCCAGCAGAAGAATCAATTGAGACAGCCAAGGTCTCAAGGCTATTTTCAACTTTAAATATTGAAGATACACTTGAGAACCTAATACCTTTTCTGATAGCGATAGCTAAGCCACCACCTCTGTTGGCCAGTCTATCCGATCGAACTATGTTAAAATTTTTTAAATCGAATTTTTTATCTGGTTTCAAGAAGGTTTCACAGAGGAGTAAGACATCAAATTCTTGGGAAATATTTAAAAGATCTCCTTTTTTATTAATTACTCCTTGGCAGTTCCACTGCATGATGCGCAAATTGTTAATTTGAGCCATTTTGAGAGTAAGAATGTAGGGAGGTCGAAAGCGAAGCGAAACTGTTCGTGAGTATATTGAGCAAATTCTCTCTCTCTCTTCACAAGAAAAGGAGAGACCTGAGGAAAGCACTCACACCAGGTTGATGAGCGCCGAAAGGATATTGCCTATGATTGGCATAGGGTTAGATAGGCCTGACGGACCTGACGTAGTGCTCTCCCTGGGGAGGGAGGAAGATTGAAGGGGAAGACGATTCAGAGCAAAGCCATTTTTCAAATGACTTTGAGTTCTTCCATTGTTGCTGAGGACAGCGAATGATGGAGCTGTTGCTTCAGGTAAGGATGCACGACGATTGCCTTTTATTGATTGGATTTGTTGTGTGTGTTTGGGTTCTAGGTGTTGGGGTGGCCTGTGGAGACACTGCGACGTCGGAAAACAACAGAGTAGAGACGGTGGAACCAGAGGGTACACCCGGAGGAATCGAGTCAGTAGAGAGACGGGGAAGGAGAGAGGTTTGGATTGAAGGCATATTGTTGGAGGAGGCGCCTCGACGAGGTCTTAGCGCGGCCTTGGCTTCCGTGAACGTTACGCTAAGATGGGTGGCGTAGGAACGGAAATCCCTCTGGAATTTGAGCTCAGGGCAGTCCCTCGAGTTGACACGATGTGGTCCATTGCAGTTAACACATTTGGCCTTCGATTCGTTTTTAGCATCTGGACAAGGAGAGTCGCTCGAATGAGCATGGCTACCACCACAGTGCAAGCGTCGGGCTTCCGATTTGCACTGACTGGCGATGTGGCCGTATCTCAGGCATATTCTGACTTGGGGAGTGTATACAAACACAGGCATCGATGCAATGTATAGAGCTACCTTGTCTGGGAGAGTGGTACCTGAAAACGTAACAAGGGCTGAGCGAGATGGAACGTTCTCAGTTTTATTGGAGTCTGGATTTTTCACTTTTCTGCTCAGCCGGAGGACTTCCCGAACAGAAATTTCCCCTCTCTGAGGACTCAAGACTTCCAGGTTTTCTAGGATTTCAGATTCAGGGATGTCAAGGGGAATGTCTCTGATGACACCCTGGCAGGAGCAAAAGCTGGCTGGAATAAAGGCTACTAAGCCTTTGCTTTTAAGTTGGGTGTCGTCGAGCAGTCTGTTGGCATCAGAGCTGGATTTCAGTATAACGTACAGCTTTCCAAAGCCATTACGCTTGATGTCAACAACTGCCTTTTTATGTGGGGATCCGTTAGAAAGCACGTATCGGCCAAAATACACTTTGTTCAGGGGTTCCTTTGCTTTATCGGATTCTGGATCCCTTTGAATGATCATTTTACATTGTCCCAGCTGAGACGCAGAGAAGCGGTAAGTGGTGTTCGGTCCTTTTTTCCTAAAAGAATAAGTGAGGTTAGAATTGATTTCAGGCAACGTTTTTACTGTACTCAAGGGTTGAGTTATGGGCTCTTTGCTGAGAACAGGGAGTTGCGAGGACTCCACGTTGTCATCACTGGGAATGTCAAATTCTGTCACGCCTTCTATCTGTCCACTCTCCGTGTCTGAAAAAGGAGTATCATCGGCAGGGTCTGTCTTCGAGTGGATGTCTGTCAGTTTCAGTTTGGATTTCAACGACTTGTTGCGTTTCGCCCCGGGTTGGTGTTTTTGAATCCCCCTGAGTCTAGTGTTTTTGTCTTTTCTAGTGTTGGTGTCATTGTCAGTGTCTACGTGTTTTTCTGTGTTTGTTTCATATTGTTTAGGAAACATTAGGGCATCTGCTGTTTGAGGGGAAACTGCTGATAAAAGATCAATATTAAATGAGGATGAAAGGGAAGTAGTCCCCCCTGAGTCCTCGAACTCGTTATTGTGCGTAGCCATGTTACCACAATTTCGTCGCCTGTTCCACGTTTCCCGCGCTTACGCGCGACACCCCCGCCCCCATCGGCCGGCGAGGCGGTTAGGTTAAACCTGGAAATCTAACTAAAAGGGATTGCGTTGACGGTCTATTACGAGAATTAGGGTGTGTGACCCTTCACTCACTGCCCTTTCACTGGCAGGACAAAACGCACTCTCATGAAATTTAAGAAAACGCACTACGATTGGAGAGAAGCTCTACAGGCTACCTTCAGCCATCGCGTCGGTCACGGAACTCTTATCGCCCAGTTATGCCAACGTGGGCGCCTTTTGCTACTGCGCTTGCGTTCTGGCCGCGCACTGGTTGGCTGCAGTTGGCCGAAATATCGTGGTTTGAAGTCAGCAGTGATTTTCAATAGCGCTCACAAGAGTCGTGCGCACAATTTCCGACGGTAGTGCATGTCTTTCGATTCCGAACTAAGTATACTCTTTTAGGATTCCAAAACATTTTACAAAACACTAATTGTACATTTTTTTAATTTTTAAGGCCTCAATATGACAACTTGATTTTTAACAATAAAATTGGCCTTATTTTCAGAATACAAGCTTATTATTTGAATTTTCACAATTTTCGTTGTAAGTTATAGGTTTGATCAAAAATAACAAATGCTGGTATTGGAAATTTCTACAGCGTGAAAAAATCAAAAGTTTAAATTTAAACGTTAAAAATGTGAAAATACACAAATACTCTTTTCGAAATATATCTTGAATTCAACGCATTTTAAATTCAATGTTTTCAGCTGCATTAAAATTGAATTATACTAATTTCTTTAGTTTAAAATATATATTAATTAAAATATTTGATTTCTTTTTCACGATTTTAATTTGTAACCTTTAAAATTGAATAATTGTAGGTCAAACATTTTTCCATCGGATAATTGTTTTAGAGTCGAAAGAAGTAAAAAGAAGCAAAATGATAAAATCTAATTTTTTTATTTTGGTTATGATTTCTTAATAAAAGAAAGAGCTATTTAGTCTACAAACCAGCTACAAAACTCAGATTTTTACGGAAGAAATTGCAAAATATTTTTTTCGTATAAGTTCAAAAAATAAAAAATGTATGCTCCCCGAATTTTACAAAGAAAGGTGTTTTTTGTGTTACGATGCTTTTCAAAGGGCTAATAGCAATTTCAAAAATATTTAAATTCTTAATGGTTAAGACGTTTTGAATTTGTAGTATTCAGTATATTGAATAATTTGAAATTTAAACCTATTTAAATAAGCAAGAATTTTGTAATTGAAAGTATGTATCGACTGAGTATCGGCTATTTGAAAGACTAGTTCGGGGGGTAAAGAGTGCGGGGCAAGTGATTTGGTGGGCGCAATCTACGGAGTCAGAGGCATGGAAGGATCGGGCAATTTCCGCCGGGAGCGCCGCCTACAATTAGTTCCTCGAACTATACCCCGTGACGCATCTAGGCTTGTAATCGAAAGGACCTCTTTTTCTAACGTGTGGAGATAGATAGAGAGGTTCGTTCGATTTTCGACTTCGAAACAGCATCGAAGTCCCACTTCAGGCTCTACGATTTGACCAACTAAACAAAAAAGGAGAGGAAGTATTAAATAGACGGAGAGTAGAAAAAGAGGTCCGAACAACTTCAGACATCGGAGTCCCACAGCGGCTTTTTGAATCCCAAACTGTCAAATGTTGACGTGAGAATTGTGAAAACTGTGTTTTTCGTAGACAATTAGTCTAATATTTATAAAAGTAAGTGCTTTTCTGAATAATAACTTTTTCATATGTCTGGTTGTGAAACTGTGTCATCATTATGCGCTATATACGCAAAAGTGCGTATTTCCCACTTCAAGTGTTGACGTGCGGTGTTTTGGTAAAAACGGTCATGTATTTTTGGATACTGCTGTCTTCGAATGGTTTAGGCAAGCGAGAGACAGAGTTAATTCAGTATCTGGATCGATTCCCTACTAAAAAAAGTCAGGAATCGTCGGAAAAAAAGTCATGACTTCTGACCACTTCTGTTTCGTTTCTCGACAGAAATCGTCAGGAAAATTTAGAATTCTTGAGAAATGTTCAGAAATCGTCAGAGATTGGGTTCGAAGGATTAATAGTCCAGCCATTACGTCGAATTAATGAGTGAAATTCCCGAAAAATTCCCATTTGGAATGTTTTTAATGAGAAAGTTTCGTTAAAGGGTTCCTTTTAACATATCAAAAATGCTAGAACAGATCAATTGCCAAACCGGTTTTTTTTTTCTCAAAAACAGTTCCAAAAGTTACTTTTTCGTGGACGGATACTTACCATTGCATTTTAGAGCAAAATGCCCAACAGAAAAAAGGAAGAAGACAAAATTGTGAGAAATTTTGGCAAAAAAAATAATCCGCTATCTTTCATAGGTTTCGAGTTAGGATATTTGGGACAAAAACTTCGAAATATGAGCGCAGTTCTACACGGAGAAAAATGAGATTGAAGAGATCGATATTCAGTAAACAAATTGTTTAATGATTACCTAATTTCAGGAATCGATGCAGAAGACACGAGAAGGATTGTGAAACTACACACTATTCATTAAAAATGTGTATTTCTCCTGCATAGAACTTTATCTATTAATACTTTAAAGTTGTTGTATACACTTCGTACGTTACCACCTACAATTGAAGTGCGTCAACATTTGCACAAATGAAAAACTAAAGTCTCTCCTAAAAAGTGAGTTTTCTCAAAAAAGAATTGCGCTAAATTGACTCCACTTCCATTTTTTCTGTATAAACTTTGTCGTAGGATCCACAGGAAACGAGGTATTTCAAAAAAACACAACTTTTTCGTTTTAGTCAAAAATACAAAAAAAAATGCAATTTTTGAAACCTTTCAATTCCAAAATAATAGGTCTAAGAGACTTTATTTTTTTTTAGATGTACGCAGAATTTCATAGACTCTATTTCATCCTCTCGCATCATCAATACAAACTAAACATGACTCGATTCATTTTAGAAAAACTGAACTCCAATTTTTTTCCCGTAAAAACAGGCAAAAATGGCCAACTTTGAGGGTTCATAACTTATGACGTATTTAAGGTAGGACATTATTCTTTTTTTCAAATCACATAAAATTGAGTCTACTTTCACTCACCTTTGGAAAACTTTTCCGTGTAGTAATTAGGTGCAAAGGTATACAGTGTTTTCCGAAATTTAATGATTTTTCGCTAAGAATCCCAAAAAGTGGGATTTTTTTCAATATAACCTGATTTGAAACCTATGAAAGATAGCGGATTATTTTTTTGTTAAATTTTCTCATAATTTTGTTCTCTTTCTTTTTTCTCTTGGACACTTTGCTCTAAAATGCAATAGGAATTATCCGTCCACGCAAAAGTAACTTTTGGAACTGTTTTTGAACAAAAAACCGGTTTTGCAATTGATCTGTTCCAAAACTACCAAATGACTGGACTTTAATCCTTTTATCAGGGTTCCAAGAATAGAATGCCATAAAACCTAAACCCTTTTATATTTCCCAGGAATTCATAATTAACATATTTTTAGGCTTTAATCAATTTTTACATTTATACATGATATATGTTATAATAGTTTTTTTTTAAAGTCATCCCGGTACTTATTGAAAAATAAGGTTGCTCATGGCTTGTGCATATTATTTAAAATTTTATCCTGGTACTTATCTAAAAATAAGGTTGCTATATAGGATGTAGATTTTTTTTGAATTAATAAATCACCCAGATGCTTATCAAAAATAAGTGGATGATGCCATATATAAAATATGTGCATAATTGATCGTGTGTACCAATGAGTAACTTTGTAGTAATGTTCTGCCGAATTTTTCGTAAAATTTTTTAATTATGTCTTTTTATTTTCAGATCACGTTTGATATCTTGTTTTTGTGTTCATTTCTGAAAAATTGATAGTGGTTTTGAACGATTTCTTATAGTTTGGGTGTTTCCTCTAGATCTGTAAAAATTCATGTAACATGTGCGTTTTACGATGTTTGTGTTATTTCGATGAGTTTCCTTGAAAATTGTGTCACTTGTCCTGACAAGTAAAGGGCTATAAAAAAAGTTTCTTAGTTAAATGCATCTCTCTCTAAAACGTAGGATGGAACTATTTCAAAAATCTGGCAATGCTTTGAGAGTTTTCGTGTTAGAAAGGAAGGTTTAGTTGGCCTTGTGACTTTGAATACTTCACCACGTAATTTTGATAGGAGCTTTTTTCATTTAAAAAAAGTTTTTTATTTTTCAATATATATCAAAATAAAATTTCCTCAATTTTTTGAGACTCTGTTTGTGACGTTCGACAGTAATTTTTAATTAGTGTCGTGATGTACTGTGTGAAACAGATTCGATTATAATACATATATGTGACCGTCCACGAAGAAAGGGACCTAATGCGTCAAAGCTGAATTTTACAGGACGGGCGACCGTAGTGGAGTCCGCAAGCCAGCATTTGAGTAGTTGGATGCGTCTACAAAAAGCACCCACTCCACTTAACGGGCCTTATCAGCATTATAAAATGGATGGGCAGTTTCCAGCCGCACGGTTGAATATTTTCGTCTGATTTTTTGCATACCTCATCTACATATGGGTTTCTTTTGCTGCTAAGTCTCGCTTTTTTGAAAAAACGTTTATATTTGAAGTTATAAACAAAAAGAAAAGAACAATAGAAAAAAATGCAGTGATTCTCAGTACCAGCTGAGTGTTTATTTTCGAGACCTGGTAATGCAACCTCCGTCAAATTTTAGTGACAAGACTCCCCGGAGCGCGAGTGGAGACTCGGGAGCGAGTCGAATTACCCGAAACAAACCACCCTTTCGTTGGTATGAGATGCAGGCCGGTTCAAAAAACTGAAATTATGAAAGCATCGCGTGATTCAATTTTAATTAGCGTAAACAGTTTATTCATATAATTTCAAGAAAGTGGAAAAAAATTCATGAAAATCGGATAATATTTGCAGTAATAATAGAAATGTTGAAGTGCACACGCTATTATGGTAAGATGCATCGCGATATGGGAGGAAATGCATTTTTTCGTTCATAAGGTCTACAGCCTTCAATTTTGTCCCAATCCGCAATTAATTTTGTTTTAATTGAAGGGCGCTAAATTTTCAAGAGTACTGCAATTATGGTTGAAAAATATTTCTTTGCAGATGAAAATTCTTTAAATTATAGTGAGAGTTACTGTTAGTCTCAATTGTTATGAAACATCAACAATTGTAAATGTTGTAAACAATTTTTTGCAAAAAATTGAAATTTGTTTTCTTCCTTCATTATCTGAAATTATGTGGATATTCGGAAAAGTGATATGTGTTTGATTATGTGTGTTCAAAGACAACAGTTGTTGATTTTGTAAGCAAATTAAATAAGTAAATATAAAACTGTGCCCTGGAAAATAATTTTTTTTTGCACTGAAATTGCTTCGAATGTTTTTGAGGGCGATTTGCAGTAACTTTTTCTATGTAATTCTATTTCCAGAGAAGAACAAACTTTTTTCAATAAAAATTACAATATTGTCAAATACATATGAATCGTAATAATACCATACTAATAACTGTTGTTGTTAACCCACCCTTACCCTCCTCCCCCATACAGCGCCCCAAAAATGACCCAAAAATAAAAAAACTACATTTGTATGTATTACTGCTACCGTTTAGCAATTTCCGTCGTCTGTTTTATACAAATAATTACTAATGGACAATTTGAATATTTCCCATGACTTTTTCAAACAATCTTTAATTTTGTAAGCAAATGTAACTTATTTAAACAATTATTTATTCCCAAAAAATATATAAAATAATCGCATTTTCTGATTGAAATGTAGTAGCTTGTCATTGTTTGGAGTATTAATTTTGTTTACAAACATTATGTAATTATTTAAACAATTGCTTATTGTTTATTCCCAAAATTTCTAAAAATTTACCAAGAGATGTCCAGTTTTTTCTCAAATTGGTATCCTATGCTACTTTTTGTGGAATAGTTATAAAATTTTGATACATATCTTTTAATGTTTAGTAAATTTCTATTTGTTTACGCAATTTTCATTTGCTTAAGCAGTTGTTTTCAATAACTTCACAAAAACTGAATAAAATACATACTTTTCTGACTGTATAGTATAGTTTATAGAAAGAATATATTAACCATTTTTGTAATTGTCTACAAAAATATAACTTTTTTAAAAATTATTTTTCCAAGAATGTTTTTTTAATCGTATTTTCTGAATTAAACATAATATTAACTGCTTTCGAGGAGTATCTAGTAAATTCGGTTAAAAACATCGTGTCATTGTTTAAACAATTTTTTCCTTTTATTAAAAAACGTGGATTAATAATATAAAATATTACACATAAAATTATTTTATTATATATTTTTTGTGTCTATTTTCATAAAAAATAAACAATATACAATTGCTATAAAAAAGTTTTGTAGCGACATCTGTAAATGAGCGGTTTTATCAAAGTTGGACTCATGGCAGGTGGATATAAATTGCAGGATGTATGTGTATTTTGGCCTTAGGTGACCGATTTATTGATCTGGTAAAATGGATCACTAAATGACTTTTTTTAATACATGAAAAACTCGTGACATTTAAGATTACAAGAATAGACAATAAGAATGATGTAATGTTAATTTTTACATAGAATTAGTGACAGAAAATCTGTCTCACGGTCTCACAAAAATTGGAAGCAATTTCAGTTCAAGAAAAAGTATTTTGCGGGCCGAAAAGGCCACAGTTTTGCGTTTACTTATTTCATTTGTTTACGATTTGTATTTTAAAAAATATAATTTAACCTGTGTTCTTTTTCAAGAATATCTGCAGCAATTAGAATGATAAAGGAAAATCCGAAATTGAAAAAGCACAAATTCCACAATTTTCAAAACAAATTGCGTATAACGTTTTATAAAAAAAAATTGTTACTGACAATGACTCTCACAATGATTCCAACTCTTTCCAGAAAAGAACAAACTTTTTTCAATAACAATTACAATATTGTTCAATACATACGAATCGTAATATTTAAAATTAAATAATAAGAACTGTTTCTCATGAATTTTACATAGAAACAGTTACTGCAAATCTCTTTCACAAACATTCGAAGCAGTTTCAGTGCAATAAAAATATTTTTCCAGGACAAAGTTTTATATTTACTTACTTAATTTGCTGACAAAATCAACAAATATATTTTTTGAACACATATAATCAAACATATATCACTTTTCCGAATATCTACATAATTTCAGATAATGAAGGAAGAAACAAATTTCAATTTTTGGCAAAAAATTGTTTACAACATTAACAATTGTTGATGTTTCATAACAATTGAGACTAACAGTCACTCTCACTATAATTTAAAGCAGATTCATCTGCAAAAAAATATATTTTTCAACAAAAATTGCAGTATTGGCTGTTTGTTAATGTCGTTTGTTTAGAACAATTAAAACAGACAATTATCAAATTATTTTCATTCTGGGAGTACTCATGCATCGATTTAAGACGATTTTTAGTAGATGCAAACCGCTATTGAAGAGTAAATAATGATTTTGTGAAAAATCTCGATTTTCTCATACTTCAAGTAAACATATAATAAATAAACAAATGAAAATGCAAGAATCTCTGACTAAGGTGCTCTTGGAAATTCAGCGCCCTTCAATTTGAAAACAATTAATTGCGGATTGGGGCAAAATTAAAGGCTGTAGACTTTTTGAACGAAAAAAATGCATTTCCTCCCATACCGCGATGCATCTTACCATACTAGCATGTGCACTTAAACATTTCTATTATTACTGAAAATATTATCCGATTTTCATGAATCTTTTTTTCACTTTCTTGAAATTATATGAATAAACTGTTGCTGCTAATTAAAATTGAATCACGCGATGCTTTCATAATTTCAATTTTTTGAGCCGGCCTGCATCTCATAACAATGAAAGGGTGATTCGTTTCGGGTAATTCGACTCGCTCCCGAGTCTCGACTCACGTTCCTGGTAGTCTGTAACTAAAATTTGACGGAGATCGCATTGCCATGTCTCGAAAATAAACACTCAGCTGGTACTGAGAATCACTGCATTTTTTGGGTGCAGTTCCGAATAGCTGAATTCTCCGATTTTATTTAAACTTCGTATACTTATGTGCTTTGACGCGCTGATTACGAATATGATAGTGAAAATTGGAAACAAGGCGATTTTCATGGTGAAACCATAAAAAAACCATAAAATTCATGGATTTTTGCGTTTATCTAAGCCAATGTACAAAATTTCGCAAAATGTTTCAAACAAAAGTTGTAGATCTCATCGAGATACAAATTTTTTGTTGCATGCATTTTTTTCCACGAGTGATAGTTTCCCAGAAAATTAGTGATACATCTAACCGTCAGCTCTTTCTTTACTGTTTATTACCGTGGCGACAGGCCCTAAGTGGCGAAGAGGTAAGTAACGGCAGAAACCAACGTTTCCAGCATCTCGAAAGGGGCGGGAAGGCACCCCTGTGACTGGTTACACAAATAATGTTTGTCAAACACCTACCCCTTTCCAGCATCTCGTAGAGGGCGGGAAGTCACCCCTGTGACCGGTTACACAAATAATGTTTTTCAAACACCAACCCCTTTCCAGCATCTCGTAGGGGGCGGGAAGGCACCCCTGTGACTGGTTACAGAAATAATTTTGGTCAAACCGCATTCCAACATCTCGAGGGGGGCGGGAAGGTACCCTGTGCCTAATTTTCTCGAAAACCATCACTCATAGAAAAAAATGTTTGGAACGAAAAATATGTATCTCAATGAGATCTACATCTTTTATTTGAAATCTTTTACGAAATTTAGCGTATTGTCTCACCTGAACGCAAAAGCCCTTGATTTTTAAGGGTTTTTTTCATGAAAATCGATGTATCACTAAT
>CAKNWW010331974.1:0-10680 GCA_932074435.1 Andricus kollari
GAACTTCACCGCTCTACCTATTGGTAAGTCATTATATTTCGATGTTAGAAAATCATGTGTTATGAATTAATGACGGACTGGTGCGTGGGATAGCGAAGGAACCATGTTCAGTCATGTTAAAGTCAACAAAAATGAACCAGACAATTTCTCACCGGGATCCTGCACTTCTAAATACTCCCTTGGTGTCCAAAAAAAGGTTTTGGTTGCTGGTACAAATTGGCACAGATGTAGCCTCCGGAAGCTACGACCACGATCGTTCACCGAACGATCGATCCCGACGCGACCGGAGGTGATACGTCATCCGACTCCTCACTTCCCGCGACACCAGAAGACGATCGAGTCGGGAAATCACTAAACAATTAATTGGGGCTTGAAGAGCCACTGACTTTAGTTCACGGACTTGAAATAACTGAGTTCTCTCGAAGACGTACAACTGATTACTGAACGTCGCAACTACCAAAACATGGCCATACCAGCCTACACCTAGATAGAAAACTAAGCAGAGCAGTCAATTGTATTAAATACCATTTGGTCTGGAAGTGTTGTTAATTTTTTTTCTATATAATTCATCCCAGACGTTAAAACATTATTGAGGATTTTCAATCTTTCCTCTATCTATCTAAAATTCCTATCATGTTTTCGCTACTATAGAAAATTCATTACATAAAATCATCATCTAGAAAATTATCATTCTGCAAATTTCCTTGATATCTTTGAAGATGTTTAAACTCTCATTAAAACCTTTAGAATACTCCAGCATCTCTTGTAATCTCTTGATGCCTTTGGAAATATCGTTAACTCCATGTCAGTCTTCAATATCAGCTGAGTTTTTTAGAAATCCATTAAAATTGTTGAATTGCTCAAAGATGATTGAAATATAGTCTTTAAAAGTAGCGTGACTTTCACCCAGCACATTTCTGCACTGTAAAAACTATGGCTCCATTTCAATTGTGCATCATTTTTTTAGCGTCCTATTATAACAGCGAATCGTCTTATTTTGAAGCCACCGTTCGTACTATTTTACTTTGCTAACTTCAGATTGAAAAGTGGTACGTCCTAGTGAACTAGCCTTCAAATGATACTTTTTCACAGAGTAGCTTATTCTTTGACGAATCTAGATTAAACAAGTGCGATTAAGCCGACTGGATTAATCTCAAGCGAGGACAGATTACTGGCGTTCCCGGGGACCCTGAGATTGTGGATAGAAGTAAAACTAGACGTCTTGATACTGCAAAGACCTGTACATACAAGCGTCTTCTTAGACAGATTTGGTCTCCAAATCTGTCGGCTGTGAACAAGGTGTTCTACTCTATTCATTTGTGGTGGTTCAGTGGACAAAAAACAAGCTTACGGCCCTTCATAATATGAAGCGTAAGATCATGCATATTCAGAAAAGCTTGTATATCAATTTGTCTATTTCGCGATTATACACTCCATGCCTTCAAGGCAGGCGCGGACCTCTGAATCGACAATCTCTGATGGAAGAGATCCTCTCTCAAAAATGGTCAGGAAAGACGAGATGATTGGCAACGGAGTGTTCCTTTACGAAGCAGCGGAGCAAGCGGCCAAGACCTTTAAACTCTCTTCTAAAAGCTCACATAAATAAAGCAAAGGTGGAAAAATTCATCCAACAGCTAATTGTCAAGAAAGTGCACGGAAACTTTGACAGAAATATAGAATATCAGTCCTTGTCGACGAAGCAAACTCTTGCTTTCCTGAGATCATCAGGACTTAATTTAGGTATGGAGTGTTTTATTTTCACATACCAGGATAGTGTCATTTCCACCTTGGTATACCGTGGCCGCATTTTAAGTTAATAAGTTTCCTGCGATAGGTGCAGAGCGTGTCATGCACACTCTGAATACCTACAATAGATATTATCTAGGTGTCCCACTCAAGCGGGAACGATGTATCTTTACAGATATAATGCGGCCGCGACTCAGCCCTAGCCAAACGCTCCTAGGGAGATAGAGTCAATTGCTCAAAACGAGAAACGCCAAATTTTCTGGAACTACGATTTTCGTAGAGCAGTCTCCATTTCACACTTGAGACGTGGCATTTTTATCTAAGATTTGGAGAAGCAAACTATATTGGTGAACGAATCTTCGGCTCCGGCCGACTATAAGATCGCTGCCAAAGAGAATACCAAAGTATTTTGTTAAAGTATTTGTTCTTGTAATCGGTGCTCTCAAGGGTGCGAAGCTATCACTCGTTCTTAAACTGAAAGCCAAACACGCGTGCCAAAAACATGCAAAGGGACTGGCAAAATGGATGAAGAAAGCTGTCATTTTTAGGTCGCTCCGTGTCCTTAAGACATAGGGGCGATTTACTGCTGTTCTACTGAAAGCCGGTTTCATTTTTATAGATGGCAGTTGATACCAGTGGTACCCTGCGGTGGCTGTTTAACCAGTTTAAAAAAGAACATATTCTGATAATTACATGATTTAAAAACCATTACAACTTTATTCGTACTAAAATATTGTATTACTAGTAATAAGCAGTCATGGTTAAGTCGCTATTTAAAAAGGACTAGTTCTCGTCATTGTCATATCACGAATAAAGCAACTAGTTATCGTTTTCGTTGAAGTTTAAAAATGCATATTTTCCTCAGTTGCTTTTGTATTTCAGAAATACTAGTATCGTCACCGTTTTTTGATTCAAAGCAAAACAAAAATATATAATTTTCCTAAGATTCTTGAGAAAATTTAAAGCGATTTTTGAAGACTTCAGATATAACGAAAAAGAATTAAGAAAATTTGAGAGAAATTAATACCCTTTTTTCAATAGAAATATTAGATGACAAGTTTTTGGTTTCGTTTCAAATATACATGCATATCGTAGAAACGTATGATTAAACAAAATTACTTGGGTATAAATAAAAAATGTAGTATTTATTAAACTCTCCCAGTTTTATTAAAATTTTCACATTTTATTACATAATTCTGACGTCAGGACAGTTTTATTCTATAGACACACACAATTTTGTAAGACTCCTCTACAGTTTTGACAATCGTCTTAGCAACATCACGCTTATCGTAAAGGTAGCTTATATTTAAGATTTAAAACAAATATTGTATTTCAGATAATAAATGAGCTGTAAGAACTCTACGTAAATTTAAAAAATACATTTTTCATATCATCAATCTCCCATACTTATTAGCAATTTCTTATAAAAATCATGTTGCTTGTATCATATTCACATTTGGGTCTCATTCTTAATTTGAAGAATTTTAAAATACAGTTTTGAAGACTGAAACATTTAAAAGCGTTCGAAATTGAAAATGATAATAAAAAATGTTTCAAGTTGATCAAATGTAAATATAAGTTAATTGATAAGTTTGCCAATGAACTGTAACTCAAGTGTATTAGATGTTTAACACTAATTCATATTACTGTCTCACCCTGAAAAAGATTAGTAGTTAAACAAATTTCAGCGCCTGATTGAAAATGTATAAATTATAACTTAAAATTGCTTGAATTTATACAATTTAAAAAATGTTTGGCAGTTAAATCTTTTATTCCTGTCCCTTCTTTCCAATTTTTGAAAAATGGTAAATTAATATTAAAAGTAGCTTATTCTTCCGGGAAAACAGTCTCGACAAGCCTTAAGTTTCTTATTTCACAAAACATCACTGATGTTATCATTGTAATTTTTATAATCACAAACAACTTTTTTTTCCGGAGGCCTGATTTTTGGCACGAAATCTTCCTCAAGATTTATAGTTTTTACTTCAAGACAGGGATGTTAATATAGAATAATAAATTGTTCTCAGAACACGTAATATTTGACGTGAAGTTTAAAATTTTAGAAAATCATTTTAATTTTAATTTATGAAAAGAAAATTTGTATAAACAATCTCTGTTTCAAGTCAGAATTTGTCAAATTTTGAAATTTCTTTGTCCCAAATCAGAGTTTGGTTAAATTTAAAAACTCATTGCTTTTGTTGCTAGGAACAGGAAATTTCTGTACAAAATTATAATTTGAATTATAACAGAGAATTTTTTATATGGAGTGGAAATTTTGAAAAAGACTTTCAATCATTCTCATTTAGAAGAAGGAAACAAATAGAAAAATCCTGTTTAAATTTATAATTATAATTCTATTTATAAAATTCCCTGTTCTTAATCAGAAATCGCTTAGTGTTCAAAAATCTGCTAAAACCTTTGAAATCTTTAAAATTTGTATGAAATTATTCAAATTTTTTGAACTCTTTTAAATTAACCGGGAAAAAACTAGGAATTTGAAATCATTTGTTGGGTAGAAAACCTGTATTTTTTTTAATTTATATTAGTTTTTTAAAGCTTTTGTTACACTAGACACTATATCAATTTTTCATGTGAGTACATTTTTTTTCTTGAAGCTGGCTCTAATGAAATGTAAATATGTGAGGAGAATAACTTAATGCCTATAATCAGTAAGATAACGACTATAGGATATAAGTATTATATCATTCAATGAAGCACTAAAATATTCATAATTCACACTGTTAATATAATTCTTCATTACTTCATTCATTAGTTTTTTCCCTAAATAGGCAAGATGAGCATTATTTCTATTCCCCTCTTATCCTTGGTAATCAGCCTTCATTCTATTGGTGAATATAATAATATAATATATATATTTTTAGGCACATTTTTTTAAGAAACACCCAATTCATAAACTTGTGCGATTTAATGTACATTCTATCCCTAATGTTTCTTTGTTTAAATTTATTCGAGTTTGAAATGAGTACGAATTTAATGTGAATTTATTTTCGAGGAATACAGAATGTGTCTGTTATAAAAAACGGAATTTGAAAAGCGTCCCTATTGATAAGGAATTCGTTCTATATGTACACGTACAACTCTGGAATCCTGAAAAATTACACTCTTTGAAAAGGTTTTTTCAGGAAATAGCTCCGCGAGATGGCTCCGTTTTCTTGAAGAAGCGAGCAACCTAAGTTACAGCCTTTTTCCTTAGAAACACTTGAGAATTTCGGGAGCACATACATTTTTACTTAATAATTAACCATTTTTGTTAATTAATTTTTTATAAATAGGCAGATGACATTAAAATTACCCAATGGCAATCTAGAATTTATTCAAATATATACTAAATTAAGCAAACTTGGGAAAACCATATACAAGCATTTCTTCAAAATTCTCTGTTCCCTGATTTTGTATTCGCTTCATTTTTCCATAGAACGGTTGCATACGAATGATTATTTGAAAAAAATGTAATCCCCTCTTTCTTCTTGCAGATATGAGTTTACAGTTCGACTGTTTACCGAATGGCACCCCTATTCCTGGTGTTCCTCGTTCCGGATCTTCATATTCCTCTGACAAACATCAATCTCCTGAAAGGACTCTTCATCCCGCCAGACAACATTCTTCAGGCTCTTTGGCCAAGTCGCCTTCTTCTGCTGAGCCACCTCTTCGTATTAGGTCCAGATCCCCTTATTCCAGACGTGATCTTACAGTCAATTCTCCTCCTCCTGCTGAGCCTTCTGTTCGTAACAGGTCCAGGTCTCCTCCTGCTAGACCTCCTTGTATTATCAGGTCTCCTAGTACTGCCGAGCCGGAAGAACTTAGATTTCTTCGGCTCATTCCCAACACGAATCCGAGTAAGCGCTTCGAAATTCGAAGATATACTTTTCCTTGCGATAAACCAATAAAATTGAGAGGAGCCGATCGTTTGCTTGGGCCCATTCCAACCGAAGAACAACGTGTGTTATCAACGTCTAATGGTGACGTCTTTGCAATAGTGGAGGGTAATTCAAAACTTCGTGGAATATATACAACAAAATGTCTCTATCAGTGTCCATATCCGACTGAAAAACGAGTAAAAATAAACATGATTAGCGGTGCGGTTGAAGATATGACCCCCGAAGAAATTAAGGAATCTCCCTTAGGCAGGCGTCACCCAATCTCAAAGAATTTTAAAAAAGTAGTTGTACATGACTCTCGTCCAGAAGATAATCTTAATTTGTAAAAAAAAATGTAACACTAAATCCATAAGTAATTAATAAGTCCTATTCATTGAACATATTTTTCCTTGTAAGAAATACATGTAAAACTTTATAGTTTTTCAGCAACTCCTAAATATCAAATAATTAAAACAAAACGTGTCCATTTTTTTACACTTTTTGTTTGACATGAAGTGACGCAGGGATGATAGCCCTCTGCATTCATCTCGCAAGTGCCTCAGCATATTTTTAATACGCGTCTATGGCTTCGTTGTAACGAACGAGTTTGCATCTCTGAATGTTCCTGCTATTCCAAACATAGATAATAAATCATTATCGGTTGAGGATGGATTTATCACGTTATTCTTTCGAAGAAACTGAAAAGAACTTTTACATCCAGGAAAGAGTAGAAAACGTAATTTTACTTTCAAGCGAGCTGATGTAGGTTTTGATGGCTCTTTGCACAAACTCGTTAGCATTTGGATCTTGGTCTAAATCAAAGCAAAGGTTGCCTTTTAGAATTGCTGTTAAGTAAGCAGCTGTGGACTTTCTGTACTGTGTTATACAGGAGTGGGAAAACACCAGAAGCACTTTTTCCTTCTGAGTTTGATCAGTTACGCCATTACTTCTGACCTCCCGTCGAAGTAAGAGACACACAACTTGCCGAACTCCCACAGCTGTGTACGTGCTGCTCATTACATTTCGCAGAATAGTTTTCAAATTTAAATGAATTTCTTCCAGGCGCGAAATTATCCTACCACCCACTCGTCAGATGTGAGGGTACAAGAAGGAATTGTGTGCAGATTATTGTCAAATGTAGTGTTAAGGTCAAAGTAGCTTTTCCACACGTGCAGGAATGATTCCTCATCATCCTTGCAGTTTGATCCGGTTGAATGGGAGTAGGCCATGCTATTAAGGACCAATGTTTTAAAAAATTCAACAAATTGGTAGCAATTCGGCTGGTAGTTGTTAACTTCACAGTCACGGATTTGCGAGAAGAAATTTTCGAGAGGATCCTGATTAATGTGGACAGTTTTCAAGCTCTTAAAGGCGAGTGTTTTCAGTTTCTTTCAAAGCAGTTCAAATTCTCGAAGTGTTAATACTCGCTGTGGGGATCATGACGAACTTTGTCGTTGAACGAGTCCGTGAATAAAAAATGTATTAATCATTCCAATTAAATTAAAAATGTTAGGGAATCAATATGAAAGCATTACAAACCTGGTCCACGCGAAGGTCCTTGCTGATTTAGATTTCTCGTCCTGCCATCTAAACGCCAAATCTTTATCTAATAGATTGTTCCTTAAATATTTTATCAGATGAGGTGGATCGAAGAGAGGAATGATCTCCATGTCATGAACAACATAAGCACCACCTGGAAAAAGTGTGTTTAACAATTGTTCAAAGAAAGGAAAGAAGGCATTTTTAAAAAGTGAAACTTACGATCGTAAACGCAATCTTCGCTGTATCGCAAAGGAAAATGTTTATGGCCACTTAATTCGAAAAACCGCCGTCGCAGACTAAGGCAGCTATAATAAAACCAACATCCTTAGATGCTCCAATTACCTCCTTTATGCAGTACAATAATTGGGTTCTTGTAGTTCCTTTACTACAAAAATAAAAGCAAACTGAGATGGTATCCCCAGTATCGATTGAGCAACCATTCCGTCTAATCTTTTATGATAATTGCAGTCTCATCCACAGAAATATCTTATCCCACATTAAAATCAAAGCTTTATCTTTATCGGTATTTAAATTTTTAGCAGCCTCTTTCAATCTCCTTCTGGTTTGTTCGGTAACACCAGTATCTAACTACATCTTATTCAAACGCGTTTTGAGAAGGGTAGGACTGAAGTAGTAGGAAGGAGCGTAAAAACCTATAGCATTTGGCAGATCGTTTAAATATAAAGAAGGCAATTATTTTCTGCTCCTCAGTATACCTTACGCCAGTAGGATCTCTTTCGTTGTAACGCATAATCATTTCGATAAATTCTTTTTTTATGTACGACAATTTATTGTAAATTTTATAAAACTTCTTAGATTAAGCGCCTTCGCGAACATCTTTTTCATTGAGCCTACGAGAAACGAACATAATGATGATTTACCATAACTACATACGTACGAGTAAATATAGCATAAAAAGCTTATGCGAAATATCAAATAATTCAATATGAACTTACATACAATGCCCTGGCGGAAGTATTGGATAAGAATTCATTCCGAATCAAGTCGAACCAATCCGAAACAAGTTCTACATTTCGCTTGATCCAAATCGGTTACAAATTAATCAGAACTTCCAATCCGAACCAAATTTTCCATCCAAATGAATCCGAATCAATCCGAGCCCAGATTGACCTAAACCGATTTTCAATCCAAATGAATCCGAGTTCGGATTGAATTCGATTCTTTCGGATTGAAAATCGGTTTAGGTGAACCCGAGTTCGGGTTGGAAATTTGGTTCAGATTGATTCGGATTAATTTTTAACCAATATCGATCGAACGAAATATCGAACTTTTTCGGATTGGTTCGGATACAGATTCCGGAATTATTCGGATGACTTCGGATTGGTTAGGAATAAATTCCTACCCGAAACTTTCGCCACGGTACTGTTTTTGTGTTTACAATTCAAAAGAAAATAATATTGGAAAAACAGTTATGTGGCGTTACGTACACTTTTCGTAATCTAAATTTATCCATTCAAAATATTAAGCTAGTGTAAAATAATAATAAAAAAGTATATTCATAAATCCACCTAAAATATTGGGCTCGTGTACAAATAATAATGAAAAGAAATTATAACGTAATAAAGATAATAAATAAATATTGACAATTTTAAACCTTTTCGAGTTTAAGGAGAAAAAATGGTTTAAATAAATGAAAATGGACGAAATTTTGATAAATACCGCCTTTAGCATGAATTTGATAGATAAGTGCTATTTTTCATTTTTTTAAGGCATTTTCCTAGTATAATAAACGGTATGGTGAGGGGGTGGGGGTCAAAATTGAAAGTCATTGTGTAAAAATTATTTCTTGAACATACCTTAAAAGATGATTTTCCGGGAAACAAACAAATTAGGGGGGATCGATCACCAAGAATCGAATTTTTGTACCACCCTATTGTCCATCACATGATCCTTAAGGAAATTCAAAACTTACCTGTTCAAAGGACAGGGAGCGTTTTTTCACTTCTTCTTCAGATGGCTTCCTTGAAAATGGTGACATTTTACCCACCGACGAGGATGAGGAAAGCAGGGCAACATTATTACCCTTCATAGGTAATCAGCTAATGGAAGGAGAACTAGATACGCCCGGTTTGAGTTTGAGTTACAACACAACTATTACTAAACAAATTTACGTGTTCCTTGAATCCAAAAAAGATATTCGCATTTTTTTCACTTAGCGGAAATTTATTTCCGGGACTCATTGAGAGGCTGCAAGCTACATCAACTATGATGCCCAAAACAAGGGACTTTCTGATAAATTTTGCGATGAGCAGTACGCATGCGAATCATCAAGGTAGCCCTAGTATTAATAAAAATTAACAACAGAAGTGTTAATTAATAAACAGTCTAAGATTAATAATAATATTTTGAGCTAGAACATATTCTATACGGATGGAAACTTGTTTCTAATGTTTTAAATCAAATTTGTTTGAAAAAGTATACTATACCGGAATTTTTTTTTTATTGAGCACCTTTTCTGTAGGATCTTTCCTAATTGAAGCATGCTGTTCCATTCGATATTTCTGTAATACAACATATTATAGCAAGCGCCTCGAAATAATTGTTCTCCTTTAGATTGGCCCCTTTCGAGGAAATATTTTAGGAAAATGAGTATAAGCCTATAATGATTTTTTCTATAATAAATTTCCTATCATTTTTTCGCACAAATCTTAATGTCACCAACAATTTAACTAACTATTTAAAATCAGAAGTGTTCTCCGCCGGATTATTTATAGTTCTCCATGGTACCACGGACCACACCGATCATTCTAGTACATGGATTGACTTGATGATTGTTGATGATCTAGGCAAGGTAATTTCTTCCACTCAACACTCAATCTCATTCCTCTCAAACGACGACCTTATCAGCATTCAATATCAGTTCTCTGTTGATCCCTCCTCTAGTATATCTCCTCTGTCTATACGCGATCTTACAAATATAAATGAAGCCGAATTTCTTGAGCATCTCTCTACTTATGATTGGAAAAGAATTTTTATTGAAAATTATATAAATAGATAGGTTATTAGTCTAAGAACATTTTTATCTTTAGCTTTTGACAAATTTGTGCCCCTTCATTCCCTTAAAGCAAAAAAGAAGTTCACTCCTTGGATTACATCTTATATCAAAGACTTGATGAAAGAAAGAGAGAAAAAACGTAGATTGACTAAAAGAACAAAAACTAGTATTATTCAAGCCGAATTTCGTAAATTGAGAAACTTAGTTCAAACCAAATCAGGGATTCATATAACCAATATAATTACAATGCTATTAAAAACAGAAATAAAAATGAACACATCTGGTTTCTCTTGAGACGACTTGGACTTATTCCTCCAAAACACTTGGCTCCTGATAACAATTTCCCCCCCGCAGATCTTTTAACAGCCTTCACCACAAAATCCACACTCCTTGCAAACAGCACTCCTTTCTCGCTCACAATTCCCTCAACCTTTGATGATACTAAATTATTCATTTCTGACATATCGCAAGAAACCCTAATTAAAAGCTCTTAGAGGT
>CAKNWW010331981.1:0-11964 GCA_932074435.1 Andricus kollari
TCCTTTTTCAGCAAATGCAGACCATTTAAACTAAGAATCTGTTCGTCGTACAGACGCAACGACGAGCATGGAGAACTAGAAGCGTCATACAAGCATATCCGTCATGAGAACACACGGAAAAATTTTGAAACAACATTTAATTTAGAATCCCCAGCAGCAGAATTCTCATCCCCTAGTTTCAGTAAAACAAAAGTTTCCTTTTTAATCGATACAGGAGCCGACATCAATATTATAAATTAAATGCGTTAGACGAAGAATTATTAGTAAACCAAGATGAAAATATAGACATAAAAGAAATAACTCAAGAAAGAATTTCCACTATAGGCACAATAAAGCTACCTATAGAAAAATCCTTGGTAGTCTTTCACGTTGTCGATCCAGATTTTCCTCTACACACAGATGGAATTCTAGGAAGAGGAAACCTTTGACAAGAAAAGGCTAAAATTTTATTTTAGCATAATCATCTAGTAATTGATTCGAACCGTTTGAAACCTATTCCTTTTATTGATAAGGAGTCAAAAATCGCGCAGGATCAGAGAGTCGATTATAAAGGAACAGAATCAAAACAAAAATTCCATATAAAACCCGTAGAAGAACTTGAACTAGATAGCGAAACGGAATTCGATCAAAAAATGAACTCCATTATAAACCGGGCTGCAAACGAACTAAATGAACTCGAAACTCAAGGAGTTAGAAATAAAGAAAGTGAAGAAAATAAATATGCAGATGCCCCAAAAAAAGTAAAACCTCCCTCAAACACTCTAAAATATCCATCAACTAATAATCTGGTTTCAATATAAAAAAAGGGTGATAAATCACCACAATTCATATGAATCCCATCACAAAAATCAACCGGAACCATAGCTAAGGCAGGGACCTTAAAATCTGTAATAAATTAGAAACCGCGATATATGCGATATACGCGATCTCAAAACACTTATAACGAAAAAGCTAGAAACATAGTACCATCAACATTCTTACCAACCTATTAATACCTATTTCTGTTGTATAGACGGAATGACACCAACGTTTGCCCAAGGAAATGCTTCATTGGTAAAAATGTATCAACTCTATCTATATACCTTTACACATATATGTATATAAAAATATTTTACCTAAATTAGAGATCTTTTAGGCTTCAATAAGTTCAAATAAGGGATCACTACTTTAGAGAAATAGATTCCTGCTACTGAACAATGGGACTCAAGGAACACTGTTAAAAAATGGTATTAACTTCAAAACACCAATGCATAATTAAATTAATGCCTCAAGCATATGAAATCGATATGAAGAACATGTTTTCCAAATTTTATATAAAATTATAATAATCATTCAGATAATTTCATTTTACATCAAATCTAAATAAATTTATTCTTCACTGTTAAAAATTTTTAAATTTTAACATACATGTACAGTAGAACTCGTCGGATCGGGACGGACCGGGGCTCCACTTTCGATCACGTAGGTCGCAGAAACAAATCTTAGCTACACCTCCTGGCAGTCACGTATCTTTAATGTTCAGGGCTTTAATCTTTGACCGGCCGTTACAGGCAGTTACATTTTTGTACCTACAGCACTGACGTCCATCCGGTGGCGTCTGCAGTGAGTCTGTGCGCATGCGCCTACCTATCATGGCTAGAGGAGAGGTTTAAGAGTGGGGATTACAGCCCTCCGAGGATTTCGATGCGACGAGTCCCGATTCGACAGGTCCTACTGTATATTAATTTTACAACATAATGGTATATTGCAATTAATTTATGCAAATTACTTTACTCCCATGTATATTAAATTTTCATCAGATTTTAACAGAGTTAAAAATTAAAAACATGATGGCTTCCGCCAGTTAACCGAAAAGATAATTGACTTCGAAGTCAAAAGTTCAATTACGCTAACTAAATATCAGCTCTTATCTACAATTACCTGTACTCATATCAAATTTTGACCAATTTTAGAAAAAATTTACGCTTTAATTACAAAAGCAATTGAATCAATTACCTTAACTGCAAATAATTGACAAGATCTAAAGAAATAAAAGCACTTTGAGTTTTAAGCAACTGCTATACCGACCTGCATATTATATTTAATATAAAATGTACAACCTGGTATAGTTTAAGTAGAAGAAAAACATTATTTTTGCAAATATCTTCACATAAATTTGTATGCAGATTTTCTGAAAGTAAATGCATTGACTTGGTCCATATTGTTTTGTGTGCGGAATAAAAATTAATTATTGAAATTTTGAAGTCTAGCATGAAACTGCACTGTAAAATTCAACCAAAATTGGTACTGCCAGCTACACTAGCTCATATTTTCGAATTTTCTCAAAGCATACCACATTTTAATTAAAGGAAAAAGATCACAATCTTTAAAAACCAAAATAATCACTTTAGCCTTTATATTATCAAATTTTAGTAACGTTTTATACACTCATACACACGTGTATAGAAGTAAGAGTAGTAAACAAATTCCGAATGACACGAAATATCAAAATTAGACAGCAATGACAAATGCTGTTAATTAGATTATGGGATGTGCAAAAATTGCATGTAATCAAGCAAGGTTGATGAAATTTCCTATTTTCCTAGTCCCTACAATCAGTTGCAAAGTTTTCAAGAAAAACAGAAAAGTATTCACTCGTTCAGCTATTCAAGTGACGAGGGGTCTACACCACACAGGTCGCACCTTGTTTCGACGTCTATCAAAACGAGGACAATTTCATCGAGGACGATGAAGCATTCTAAGGAGGGAGGACGGAAAATAAAAATCCAAAACTTTTCCAGTCAAAATCTTCGCTACACGTGAAGAAACAAATATATGGAACCGGAACATGATATTGACATAGCATCATGCTGCATCATCCTAGTAATTGTACTCCTTAAGGCTGTTTCCACCGGAAGAAGAATCTCCAAAACTAAGCAAAGGAGCACTACACATCTAACTCCGTATGATGATGGCACCATCTCATCGTGGCTGCTCCTCATACCAAATTTAATCCTTTCGTGATAAGATCTCACCGGCCAGGGAACGCCTACAACACCGCCTCAATAATTCACCTCAAGACCACTCTGGATAGCAATGAAAGAAGATCTGCAAATTCAAGTATTACGGACCAACTGACTTCCTTTCCCCAAAATCCTACCATTTTAAAATTCTAGCCTTATACATTATCATCAATGACAAATTCCATAATATGGATAAAGATTACACTAACATTGCAGAATCCTTAAAAGCAAACTGTTGTTGTTATACAATTACATAACAAGCATAAAACAAAAATTCTACTTTATGTGCTCTTGATAAGAAAAGGCATAAGTGTGTAATTTATCTAACCAATTTATGTGACAAATTGAGAGAATTCGTTAAAGTAGGATGAGAAAAAAAGTAATTTTCTATAAAATCATAACTTTAAAAAAGGTGACATCAGAATTATTATAATTAATACCAATAACTAATAATCTTATTAAAACATTGACATAACTTCCTATTGTGTTAGTTGTAAACGCCCGCAGTGAGTGAAACACTAGCTCAGAAGCGAGACAAACAAGATGGAGAATGAGAAGCTGATAAGCAAGTGAAACCACAACTACATTCAGCAACGTCCATAATCATGATGGCCGCCGAATTGAGAAATATAATCCGACTGCGATAAGGATTAGAAGACAGCCTGCGGAATAAAACACGACGCCCATAGTATGGCATCTCAAACCACGTGTCGCAGCAACCTGCGAACGAGTCACCTACACGCGGAAATCATGTAAAAGTAGGCTCAAACAAAATAGTAGCGTCTGCAAGAGAAGCAATATCGATTACAAGATCATAGGTCGCACAAAATACGCGCAATCGAGAATCAATCCATCTCGTAAAATGGCCTCTTATCTTGGAATCGAGAAAATAATCAATTTTAAAATTTAATCAAATTCTACATGCGTATGGTCATGTAAAAGTAGGTTGGGAGTTCTTAATGTTATTAAATACAAACTGGCTGAATTAAATCTAAGGCCTGCACCAAAAAGAAAAGCACACAAGTCTTTGTAGAATTGTGATCAAGTATGTAAAACCACCAATAATAAAGGTCAAAACCTTGAGCAAGAAAATCTTAACTGACAATGGCATTGAGGAGCCCCAATACAAATTTTCGAACAAATACCAAAATCATCTAGCACGATGATGATTCTAAGGAGGGAGGACTGTTACTTCCCGAAATTTTACCAAATTTGATGTAACGCCTAGCTAGGCGCAACCTACCATATCGCAAATCTTTCAGGCTAAATCCATGAACTACAAGTAATAGCATTAACGATGTTCTCTGAGTTTGAACCTATCTATGGTAACTGCACTACGGTCGGTAAGATAGAAATCATCAGAAAAAAAAGTATGTTACCATAAAATAGAAATCATAAGATACATAAAGTATATTACCATGGAAGGATAATGTCTCAGAGAATACCGACAAGTTAGCATATGTTCGGTTAATAAAAGATTGTAATTGCAGACTCTGCCGCTAATATATTATTATTATTATTATTATACCATTAAGCAGTTTCCCTTTCGGCGTAGGCGTGAATTGCTCGGTTGGAAAGTGGTAGTGTGTGGATGGGTATATAGGTATATGGTAGATAGGTATATAGGTGTAAGGTATAGATATTTTAGATTGATCTAGAGCACTCGTGTTATTTATTTAAGTAACACGTTCTCTCCGCAACACTGCTCCGACCCAGGTTGCTGATCAATCTCACTAGCGATCATCCCACGTGGAGAGCCTCACAACATTGTTATGTGTGGCTCCCCACTTGGGCCCATTAGTATCCAAGGTCTTTGTTTCAGGCGTCATTCATTGTTCGGATTAATGTCTCATTCACAGACTCTATCCATGCTTTCGGCGGTCTACCTCTTGGCATTTTGCCATTTACTTTACCTTTATACACCTGTTTGGTCAGTCGTTCATCTTTCATTCTCTCAAGACGTCCGAACCACCTTAACTGATTTCTTTCCCATATATTTACTAGTGTCTCCCCTGTTCTACATTCTTTAAAGGATCATCTCGTTTCGGACTTTTTCCATCGGTGTTTTCCCGCATATTGTGCGCAGAGCTTTCATGCCAATCGCGTTGAGTTCACCCATGTCCTTTTCTTGAAATGTCCATATCTCGCTACCGTATAGTACAGCCGGTACAATTAAAGTTTTATATACGGTCATTTTAGTTTCTCTTGATTTGTTTTTATCTCTGAGAATGGACCCTACTCTACCGATAGCCTTCTTACCCTCATTAATGCGCCTATCTAAATCCCCATCTACTTTTCCGTCGCTAGTGAATAGGCTACCCAGATATACGTATTTGTCAACTTGCTCTAATCTCTTATGATTCAGGACAATGTTGCACATTGTTTTCTCACTTTTTCCTTCAAACACCATTACCTTTGTTTTATTTACGTTAATCTTAAGGCCCATGATCTTCATGCTTGTATTAATTTTGTACAATATTCTTTGTAAGTCTTCGATTGACTCTGCCATAACAATCTTGTCATCTGCGAAAGCCAAACCACGCACCTTCACCGTTTCGAGATCTACACCTTCTTCGTCGAAGAGGGCCATTCTTAGACACTTGTCGATAAATATGATAAATATCCATGAGGACATAACGCATCCTTGTCTAACACCCTGAATAATATCGAACCATTCACCCAGTTTCCCATTAACCCTTACACTCGCTTTACTGCCTGCATATATTGTTTTTATTGCTTGTAGGAGCCATCCATCGACTCCGTACTCTTTAAGGACTTCCCAGAGTTTACTTCTATTTACCTTGTCAAATGCTTTTTCTAGATCAAGAAATGCACAGAAAACTTTCTTTCCTACTCTTAGTCTTTTTTCCGGGCTCTGTCTTAAACTGACTATCTGATCTGTGCATGATCTTCCACGCATAAATCCACTTTGGACTTCCCGTATCTTTTCTTCTGTAATTTCCATTACCCTACAAATAAATATTTTTTAGTATATTTTACTTACGGTACTTAGTAAGCTGATACCTCTGTAATTATTGCAGTTGTTTTTATCTCCCTTTCTTTTGTATATTGGTACAATAATCGTTTTTCTCCAATCGTCTGGAACTTGTCCCGTCTCGATGCATAAATTGATCAATTCGCACACCCTGTAAGGTACCCACATAGCACACTTCCCGAAAAAACCAGGTCTGTCCCAGGTTTAGACCTATGCTTTTCCCGAAAAAACCTGGGACAGACCTGGGTTTTTCGGGAAGTGTGCTATGTGGGGTATGTACTCGCCACCGTATTTAAGCATTTCAGCATTAATACTGTCTACACCAGCAGCCTTACCATTTTTAAACCCTTAATTATATCAATAACCTCAGTGACGCAGACATTTTCAATTGGGTTTTCTAATGTATTATGTTCTATCTCGCAGCTCTGTTGACCTATATTTTCACCTCCCAATAATTCTTTATAATTAAGTATATTTAATTACATACGAATGTATACATATTCCTAATAATCTGAAACATAAACAATAACAAAGTCAAAACTGATTATATGAAAAATGAATACACACGTATGTCTAAATTAAAGTATATAATGTCATGCTACAGGTTACTATTAAAGTATAACCCACTTAGTGAAGAAACATGCAAATAGTCAGACAAGATTGTAACCGAAAGTGTTTGACTATAGATATCGCCTATAGCTAAGATAACGTATAAAATCCAAACTCCTGAAAGGTCGAGAGTTGAGATGCGCGATCGCTGACCACGGTCGCTAACGATAGCATGAATCACCCGCATGAATCGCACGACATTCAATAAGGAAATTCGCGCGTATCAAATTACATATAGCCGATCTAGAGAAGACACGACCGACCACCGAAGGTATCAGTTAACGGGACATGAATAATCCTCACTCTAGTAATCTGAAATCCATAAATAGAATTTAGTTTAAACGTGCCTTGGTGACAATGTGACCGGAACATGCCTTGGTGACATTGTGACCGGAACGTGCCTTGGTTACGTTGTGCCAGTTGCTTCTAAGAAAATTCGTGACTTTATAGAAGTATGATGCGCATATAAACCCCTACGCTACCCTTGTCAATTGTCTTACGTTCTCGGTAGTCATACTGTACACGTCGATTTACAGTTAACGAATAGTTTTGACAAAGTAACGGCTTCTATCTCATTCTGACCGAAGAAACACTCTGACTAAGTCGCTTATTTTAAAGTTCAAATTCAAAATAGTTTACGTGATCAAGTCTTGAACTAAGTCCCTTCGGCTGAGACCTTCGGTCGTCGTAGAGTAACTTTCCGAATAAAGTCCGCGGTGTGAACGTTCACAAAAGGACTCATTATTGAATTACTTACGAGTTTATTCAAATTATCATCCGGTAAAACTCCGTCGGTGTTTTACGTCATAAGCGGAGATCCAACCGACAAAGCAACTCACTCTCGCCTTTTCAAGCGTAGAAAGGTACACGTAAGTTTTAATTTATGTAGCTCTTTAACTCTGTTCTCATTCCTTATAATAAAAGAATTGTTAAACCAACTATCTCACACTCATTTAAATTCTGAATTCTGACACAGTCCGCGTAGGGCTGATAAGTGACACACAAACCCACATTAAGTAATTGGTCAGGTCTTACCAGCCTGACATAATCAGCACACTGGTCTCTCTCTCTTTTCTAATTTTTCATACTACCCTCGCCTTTTGCTCTGGACGTGACAAGGGTGGCTAGACAAGTGCAGCCGAGTGTCGGCGACAGAGTGGGAAAGATAGAGAGAAGCACGGAAGAAGGTACGGTAGCAGGGTGGGGTAGCGCAGTGCAGATAGATTTCACGAATGTTACGTATGGGGTTTCGGACAAAGGCTACTTCGCATCGGCTTGTTAGGTAACGGGGACAGCGGTAGCAAAAAGAAAGTGATTCGGACGAGGAAGTATTCTGTGCGCCGAAAGTTGAGACAAAAGAGAGAGGACAGTATAGAAAACCCGTAGAAAGGGAGAGATTGAGGGCGGAGAGTTTTGACTCAATAGAGCCATTCGTAAATAGGAAGAGGGGTAGGGCGGAGAGAGGAAGTAGTGAAGATAAAGCAGAAGCAGGATCCACCCTAAAAATCCAAAAATGTACAGAACACCACCGGGAAAAGAACAACGTGGCGTAGGGGGGGGGCAAGAGAAAAGAAGAAGAAAAAGTTAAACATAAGGGTCAAATAGAAAAAGAAAATGTATAGCTAGATAACATGCGTGAAATGATAATGTAAGTAATGGAGATATATGAAGAAAAGCAGGAGAAAAGGTTAGAGGAAATAAGGAAAGAAATTAGGCACGAAATGACAGAGATTAGGAAAGAAATGAGACTAGAAAAGTAGGAAGAGCCGAATAAAAAGGTAGAGGAGCTGGAAGGTAGACTGAAAAAAATAGAAAGCTCAAACCTTGAGTTTAGAGTAGGGGAGAGTGGGAATAAAGAGAAGGAAAGGCTAAGAAAAATAGAACAAAGAATAGAAAAAAAAGAGAGGGCAGAAAGAAAAAGAAACATAGTGATAAAGGGTCTAAGATTAGAGGGAAAGGAACTGATGGAAGGAGTAGAAGAAGTACTAAAAAGGATTGATGCTAAGGTAGAGATAGAGGAAGTGCGAAGTGTAGAAGCGGAAGAGCGAAAAGGGGAGAGAATGGTACTGGTGACACTAAAAAAATGGGAACATAATATGGAAGTAGTGACAAAGAAGAGGATGTTATATGGAAACTCGCAGAAAATAGAGGATGATTTGAGATGAGTAGAAAGGAATATGCAGTATAAGTTGAGGAAAATAGCAGAAGAGGAAAGAAAAAAGGGAAGAAGAACATGGGTTAAGTATGGGAGAATACAGATAGAAGGTTTATGGTGGAATTGGGACGAGGATTGAGAAGAGTTAGTAAAAAATGAGGTGACGGAAAACTAGGAAAGAAGGATCGGGAGATAAAGGAATGAAAAATATTAGGAAACAAAAAGAGACAAGAAACGAAAGTAGGGAAGATTGGAGGATATTCTACTGGAATATAGCAGGCTTAAAAAGAAAGGATAGGGAGTTTATAAAAAATTTGACACAATGGGACGTAGTAGTGATGATGGAGACGTGTTTAGTTGAAAAGGGATGAGAAACAGTAAGGGGAAGATTACCAAGAGGTTAAAAATGGCAAGTTCAAAATGCAAAGAGGACGAACAAAAAAGGCAGAGCAATGGGATGAATGTTGACGGGTGTAAGGAACGAATGTATAACAGAAAAAGATAAAAAGGAGATAAAAGAACACAAAGAAGGATTAATAGTAGAAGAGATAAATATAGGAGGGGAGAGGTGGAAGATAGTGGGGGTCGATGTGAACGGAGATGTGCAGGAGAAATCAGAGGAGATGAGAGAACTGATCGAAGAAAATAAGCAAGAGATTAGGCTTATAATAGGAGGAGATTTTAATGCGAGAACAGGAGATATAGGAGTAAAAGAATAGGGTGGAGAGCGAGGAAGGAAATCCACGGACAAGATAGTGAATGGAGACAGTAAGAAATTGTTAAAGAGCCTAGGGGAAATGGGATAGTTTATTCTAAACGGAAGTATAGAGGGGGATGAGGCAGGAGAATATACACGTTCAGAAGGAAAGAGAAGAACGTCAATAACAGTTATAACAATAAGGCTAAAAAGGAAGCAAAAGTAAAAAGAGCAGGAAGAGGGGATTGGTCAATGGAAGGGAAAGAACAGTTTAAAGAAAAAGTCAGGGATATCAACATGGGGGAAGGAAATGTAAACTATGAAATCTCAATTACGATAGGAGAAATAAAAAGAGTATTAAAGTGCACAAGCAAAAAAGAAGTTAGTGAAAGAGGGTATAGAAGTGGATGGGATGAGGAATATAAACAGAAGAAGAAGGAAGCGAGAAGGGAATTAAGAAAATGGAGAAATAGGACAAGTAGTGAAGAAGAATATAGGAAAAAAAAGAAGGGGTATACTGAGTCGCGTGATAAAAAAAAGAGGTGGAAAATAAATGGTTTGAAGAAGAAGCTGAGAAGGCTAGGACGGAAGAAGAGGTTTGGAATGTAGTAAATAGAGAAAGAAGAAGAAGGAAAAGAGTAAACCAGCATATTGAGATGGTAGAATGGAAAAAATATCGTATGTAATTACTAGAAGGGGTAGAGAGGAAAGTTAGGAAAGGAGGAAAAGATGGTAGAGAAACAGATGAGGAGGAGGACATTACAAGGGAGGAAATAGTCAAGGTATTAGGGATGATGAAAGATGGAAAGGCTCCTGGTATAGATAAGATTCCACATGAAGTCTGGAAATATGGGGGTACAGAATTAAAGGAATGGGCATGGATAAAGTGCAATAGAGTATAGAGAGGAGAGGGGTGGCCAGAGCCATGGAAAGAAGGAATAGTGATACCAATAGTCAAGAGAGGCAAAGGGGAGGATGTTAAGGACTATAGAGGAAAAAAAGATAGAGCCACCGAATCAGACATGGTTTAGAAGGCGGGGTTTGACTCATTAGACCGAGGCGAGATAGAAAAAGTTATGGTGAAAAAGGGGATACGAGAGGGATTAATAAAAAAAGTATCGGAAATTTTTAGAGAGACAAAAGGCAAGGTAAAGGTAGGAGAAAAAGTAGGGAATAGTTTCTGGTTGGTGAGAGGTGTAAGGCAAGGATGTCCACTGATCCCACTTTTGTTTAATATAATTATATCAGAGTTGGAAGAAGAAATGAATAGAAAAGGGTGGGGAGGAGTTGGATAGGAAACAAAAAGATATATACACTGGCATACGCAGACGATATAGTGTTGATGGCAGAGGATGAAGAAGGGATGGCGAGCTTGATAACAGGACTAGAAAAATACTTAGATGGGAAAAAGTTGAATTTAAATGTAGAAAAGACAAAGATAATGAGGTTTAGAAAAGGAGGGGGCAGAAAGAAAGAATGAAATATATTTCAAGTAATGAAACAGATATGGGGAATAGGAAAAAGAAGGTTAACAAAAATTGGAGAAGGGGAATATGGTTATTTGATATGCTGCTATTGCCGGTATTAGGTTATGGAGCAGATATATGGTGAGAGATGGGGGGAAGAAGCGCAAAGAGATGAATTAATTACTAGAGCGGGAAAGAGGGCATGGAGTTTTGAGACGAAACTGAGGGAGGGAAAGAGAGGGGAGTTGGCGAGAAAGTGTTTAATGGAGGTGGAAGGGAGGAGGGGGAGGGCGATGGAATTAACGAGATGGGAAGAAGAAAAGAGGAAGTTCTTTAAGGCTGGAGATATAGAAGACTGGACTGGAGTAAATTATGAAGAAATGGAAAGGGAAAGACAATTAATAGAAAGATGGGGGATGATTGAGGAATCAATATATAATAAGTGGTATAAGATGATAAAAAAGCAAGGAGTACCAAAGTATTTAGAAAAGGGATGTTGGGATAAGTAGATTAAGATGCGTTTGCGCTATCGCTCTCTCTCTCCTTCTCGCTCTCTCGCACTCTCGCTTTCGATCACTTGCAGACTCGTTCGGTAACACGTCCCAAACTGCGCTAAAATCAAAAATAGAAATAAGGTTCTATTAGAAAAGATGTTGGAAAGCGATTTTATTTGTCTGAGTGATATAATTTATAAATATAATGTTAGAGATGGTAAATGACATACTTCAGACCAAAAAGAATTCATTAGTTGGATCCTTTATTCCAATACAACGTTTCCAAAACGAAAAGTTTTCCTCATCAGGATAAATTAATAATAGTAGAAGTCCATAATGCTCATCAGTGTAAAAAAATAGTTTCACATTCTCCTTTTCCCATTATTCTTTAGGTTATCTTCTTTTTGAGTTACATTTTGTTTGTTATTCTCAACATAAAGTTGAGGTTTACATTTCAATATAAAAATTTAAACTGTAATTAGTAATAATAATTATAAGTCAAACATTTTGAAAAAAAAACGGAAACAAAACTTTCGTTTTGCTCCA
>CAKNWW010332009.1:4352-25259 GCA_932074435.1 Andricus kollari
AAATCTATAAAAAACATTTGTAGTGAAATTTTGTTTGAAGCCCCCCCCCACTTTGAAAAATGATTATCAAAATTAATTAATTTTTGCTGGGAGGAGTACTATCTAATAGGACTACAATTGAGCCTTTTTTTAGCCCGATCGGACAACTTCCATTTTCGAGGTGGGTACACTTGAGAAATTATGCCCCATGTGTGTGAAGCAAATATTGTGAAGCAAATGCACTACCGCTACTGATTTGTAACATGCATTGGTGTAGTTACTTTAATATACATGTGGATTAAATTTAATATACAGGTCGTTATATCAGTTTGCGTGAAAACTCAAAGTGCTTTCATTTCTTCAAATCTTGTCAACTATTGGCAGATAAATTAATAATCTAGAGTTGGTCGACTGAATTCTTATTTATAATGAAAGTGCAATTTACGGGTGGAACTTTTCCCTAAATTAGCTCTAAATGGTAAAAATGTAATGCGAATACAGTTGATTGTAGGTTAGCTCTGTTATTTATTTGCTTAATTGAACTTTTCGACGTGAAATCCAATTTTATTTTTGGTTAATAGGAAGAAGGTATGATGTTTTATTATTTAGGATCGAAAATGACTGCTAAACTTATTCTGAATTTGTGTAAAGTAGAATGATCTGATTTTCCTTGTAAGTGATTAACATGAATGTATATAAAATTTAAAATACACGCTCTTAATGGCGATTATATATGCAATACAAGGCAGCCAGAGTAAATCAACAGAGAAAGCTTGAAAATGCAGAATGTCCGGGATTCCCGAAGGGTGCGAATGGTAAACGGAGAAAAGAGATAATAAGCTACCAGTAACCTCCCGTGGAGAGGATCGTCGGACGTTCAAAATCGTCATGACGTAAGTACTTGTTTGGCCCAATTAGCTGCAGACTACTATAGTCACTGGTGGCTGTATTTTAGATTTAGACTACGGAGGTCATGAAAAATACCATCAGAAAGAAGACTGCTTCTGTGTATCTCGCAATTAAAAATGTTGGTAACTTCACTTTTAAGCTTCATAATATGTATTTGCATTGCAAAATAAGGACACCCCTTTTAGACCCTTAGAGAAATTGTGTAAGTTCCAGACAAGTCTACCCATTCTGTAGTTGTGTTCATTGTTCTATAAAATATTAATGGTAGCAGATATTGATATTTTTATGCAGACATTTGTAGCCCAAGTTTGGTCCACGGGGACGAATATGTAACTTTCCCACATCCCACTTCTCTCTTTCCACTTCCACCTTTCACATTTATAATTTTTTTTTTAATTCACGCTACATGCCAGTGCTGAATTTTGAAATGGGGTTAGCTACTCTTGCACATCACCTATTATCCAGACATGCAAAACAGAGGTTTAATTTTCGAAAATTACCAATTAAATAGCATGAAATATCTTCATTTTTATGCCCCGAGTTATAAGCTGGTTGAGACCCTTCGGGAAAACCCCCTAACACCACCCTTACAGAAGCACACCTAAAAAGATAAAAATGGCTAGTTTGATTTTCGATATTTGAAAATTGAAAAAGCTGAAAAATCGTTTTTTATGTCCGGAATTCCGGTGTGGAAAAATTTCGTGGCGCTACACTAGCGCTGTCTAGTTTTGCTACGTGTTTGATCCAAACCTTTCTGCTGTCTAGTCCCAGTTTTGGCGCTATCTAGGAGTTCGTTACGAATCTGAATATGTGAAGACTGTCCAGATTTTAGCTAGTTTCTAAACAGAATCAAGGTTTGGACTTAAAAAAAAATTACAGAAGTAATTTCAGAAAATAATAATTTTGGAATAAAAGATTTAGGAAATTACAATACATAATTGCAAAAATGCTCAAGTAATAATTAAATGTACACAATTACATATTTAAGATAATAAACAATAATGATTGAAGGTGATTGAAATCTTAATGTACGAACTGTATTCTTAGCAACCATTTTTTTAAAAGAATGTTTGAAAACATTTTTTTTCAATTGAAATATATAGTAAAGTTGTAATAACTTTATATTAAAGTTATAATAATTATAATATGCATAATGATATCAAATTTTAACACAAATGACTTATTTAATTTATTTGAAATACTTATTGATGGCGTAAGTGATGATTAAGCCTAACGTATTAATGATTTAAAATAATAAGCAATAATTATTTCGTAGCCTAATTGCAAGTATAATCATACAAACTTTAATATTTAAAATGATTTACATATGCACACACCAAGCACTTTTAATGTTTAAGCATGTTTCATGTTTTATTGAAATAAATATTACGATGTAATGAATTGAAATTTATAACCGACAAACATGAAGATTTTTTAACTTTTAGATTTCTGAGTGTGTTAAGGCGACGCGACAAAGTTATAGCAACATAATATGAAGTTACATCAAAAGTTCGACACCCGGCGTATGTACAAGATTTGCGGAAACTCATTTTTTCATTTTTTTGTTCACGAAAACTTTTTTTATATTTATAATTAACTGCAAAATCTATATATTAGACTTTTATGCAATACAAAATAATTATATTATTTAATTATTAATTAGTTTTTATCAAAATAGACGATCTGTCTAGAAACTAGTCGATCCGAGCGTTACATCTCAGTCTAGCCACTGGACAGTCAGCCTGTGGTGCGCCAGTGTCGATTCAGGGCGGACTAAACAGAAACGGTACAGCGCCACGAAATGTTTCCGCACGGGTTACAGACTCGGTGATACCGCTTGGGCTCACTCTTTAAAACCATCCTCAATATATGCACACCAAAAATGTTTAAAATGATATGCTTGATCGATATTTGCACATTAAAAAACACAAAAAGTCTTCTCTTTTTATCTCGCGAAAAAAGTCTCGGTCGGGTAAGACCGTTCGGAACAATTCGTAACCATATTCTTGCATAAAAAAAAAGTTTTTGATGTTTTTCAATTTTTAAATTATGAAAAGCAAACTTGTAATTTTGAACATCTTACGTGTTCATATAGTAAGGGTGGTTTTTCATGATTTTTTTTATAAATTCGGACATAAAAAAAGAAGATTTTTGTCGTTTTCTATTGTAAAAATATCTAAAATCAAACATGTCACTTTTAACATTTCAGGTGTGCATATAGTAAGTGTGGATACAAAAATAGATTTTTTTTTTTTTTCAATTTTCAAATGTCGAAAATCAAACTTGCCATTTTTATTATTCGAGGTGTACATGTTGTAAAGGTGGTTACTGATGGGTTTTCTGAACGGGCTCATCCAGCTTATAATTCTGAGGATAAAAAGAAATATTATTGGCGTTTTTCTATTTCCAAATATCGAAAATTAAACTTACGATCTTTATGATTTTAGGTGTACATGTAGTAAGGGTGGTTTTTTAGGGTTTTACCTAGCGGTCTCACCCAGCCTATAATTCGTCGGTTTAAATAATAAGGTTTTTTGTATTTCTTAATTTTCAATTATCGAAAATTAAACTGGTCATTTTTATCATTTTAGGTGTGCATATAGTAAGGTGGTGTTGAGGGGGTTTCCCGAAGGGTCTTACCCAGCCTAGAATTCGGGACATAAAAAACGAAGATATTTCATGCTGTTAATTTGTAATTTTCGAAAATTAAACCCGTTTTTGGTATGTCTGGATAATAGGTGATATTTTTTCAATGCAGAGTGGTCATATCCTATATTTTCTAGGTCGCTGAGTAAGAATTCGGAGTTGTCGTGGTGCATTTAAAAAATACATGATTTACATAAAATGACCAATTCACCGTTTTTCTTTGAGGTTAGGGACGATGCGTGACGTCATAGAACCACAGCGACTCCGGGTTCGTACTCAGCGACCTCGAAAACATAGGATATGGTCAGTTTTCATAGGTAAGAATGATGTTTCACCTTAAATCAGCGATTTTCATGTTTTTTGAGGTTATGGACGAAATCAGACGTGATGGTGCCAAACGGACTCCGAATTTGGATTCAGCAACCCCGAAAACATATGATAGGCGTAGTCAGATTCCAGGGGTACTTTTCTCGATTTTTGTTGTGGACCTGTGTAATGGTCGTCAATTCCGGTTGTGGGCACTTAAATGTAACCGGTTGTGGGCACAGTTTTTTCATTTAAAGCGTCTGTTTGACCTGAAAACTGTCAGATATCATCATTTATGTCGACATAATATATTCCATTAACATTTTAACGCATTTTCGTTATTATTTAAGTTAACGCATTTTAGCTACGACAACCTTGAAAAACTCAACGGAATCAGCACCAATTGATTTTGATGCGCTGATTCGTGCCACCAAAGATTGTTTAGTTCCCCATTATCCCCATTTTCAGCGAATTTTCTATGGGTGCCCACAACCGTTCACGATTTTTTTTGCCAAAAAGAACGGTTTCACAAAATTGGTCGTAAAATTGTTCTACTAGACGGAATCAATATACTTACTTTAGCAAAAAGTTAGCTAAGGCCTCTAGATTTCCAATGATATCCATATCTTCGCATAATATAGACTCAAAAGAAAATTATGAGTCAAAAAAAAAACTGCCCACAGCCGGAGACTCTCCCCTGCATATATTTAACAAGTTTTAAGCAATTAATTATGAAAATTTGTTTGTTGAAACAGAAAAATTCGAGTTAGATGAAAAAACGTAGAATACTATAACGTGAAATTATATCCAATTTTTTAGGCACTTTTCTATAGCTGCGTTTTACTCACCTACGAGATATTTCCACTTTTTATATTATCAGTGGCTCAAATGTCAAGTTTCAGTCGACGATTACTGCTGTCGACCGCGAGAGCAGTGATATCCGAGAATTTCTCAGATTTTGTTTCTTAACTTCAACTCGTGCTGTGACTTAGTATACTTATGAAAAAAAAATGAAATTGACAGGACATAATCTGTCAAATCTCATCTTTAATTTAAGCCAATAATATTTCAAAAATATTTACGGGTGCCCAAGATATGATTTAAACTTTTATTTTTAGTCCCATATCGATAACCCGTAAAGATTTTTAAAGTTTTATTGGCTTAATTTAAAGATAAGACCTTAAAGACTGTGTAGTGTGAATTTGAGACTTTTGCTGCAACTTTCCTAGGTCATGTCACAAGTTGAAGTCGAGGTACAAAATCGAGAAATTCCTGCAGTTTGTTTAAACTTCTCACGTGGTATATTCTCTTCAAACGATCAAAAAATATCTCTATTAGGACTCATTCGACGCGTAGTATAATAAGCTCTTTAACAATTTCTTACAAAAGTTTCTCGTTTCTTTTAGGAACGAGCAATCACGTTTCAAAGACAGCAGTAATTTTTAATAGTACTTTCGCTGATCGTACCGACAATTTTCGACGGTAGTGTAATTTTTCAAATGAAATAATAATCCAATTAATGATATATAATTAATTAATGCTTCTTTTGAACTATTTTATTCGCATATCTCCTTAAATATGTATACTGAAATTAAAAATAACTAACTAAAAATACTCATTTTAACGAGCTGCATATTTTATATACTGTATAATTTTGCGTTATCATCTGCTGTTTTCAAGGAAAATTGACTTTTCTGTAAATATAGGAAAATTCGCGGTGAGCGACCTCTAAATTTTATCAAATTTAATTCTTCTTCCACGTGGTTTATTTTTAGCCCAAAAGGAACAAAAAATCGAAAATGCAAGGTAAGATTCGGACTTCTTTTCTGTTTGAACACCCCCGAATTAATTTTTATTTTTTTTTATTCTTCGATTATGAGCATCGTTCCATCGCGTGTATAATTTTTTCCCTGAGAGTACGGACCTATAAAAGTTCCCCTATTGACTAAATATGTGCAAAACCGTGACACGAAGTTGGAAATGACTGTTAGCGCACGCGGCCGTGAAGTCAGAAATTGTGTATCTAAAATTTGCATGGCAATGTATAAGGGAAATAAGAAAAATGCTAAAAAATATATTTATTCAATTATTAAGTAAACCAACAGTACGAGGATACACACATAAAAAAGGGTTCTATTAGAACCGATTTTTGATTCCAAAGGAGCTGCAACAAAAAGGAACCTCCTTTGCTAAAAAGGAACCCAAAGTATGAGTTCTAATAGATACTTTCTGTACAAAATTCAGTTTCGGCCTCGACTCACTTCGAAGATTTGATAGGTTAATGATGTACCTTTTACATAATAATACAGATTAACTAATATTACACCAACGTTGTTGTAATATTACAACATCAACGACCATACCACGCTGGAAGCACCAGTTCCCGTTAGATCACTGAAGTTAAGCAGTGTTGGGCGCGGTTAGTACTTGGATGGGTGACCGTCTGATGCTACTGCGTTGCTGTTGGCGGTCATGGTGTGGTGAGCCCACACTTGTAGTTATTTACTACAAGAAACTATCCACCTAAAAAAACACTACCCGAATCGGGTAGTGTCATGCTTACCCCTAGAGGCTCGCCGAAAGGGAAATAGCTTAATGATATACACCGGGGAAAAATTTAATAAAGAAAGTAAAATTATAGAGATTTTCTTGTTAGGAGATATGAACGGATGGGTCGGCGTCCAACGTCAAGATACAGATACATATAGGGTACTAGGTAAATATGGGGATCCAAGAAAAAATTATAACGGGGAAAATTTAGTTAGCCTATTTTTAGAAAAAGGCCTATTTATTACAAATACTTGGTTTCGACATAAAATGATCCAGACGTACACCTGGTGTAAAGGAAATAACCGCAGTATTATAGACTTCGTTATTGCGGATGAAAGACTAAGGGCCGATTCCACCATCTTTGATTAAATCCATGTTTAACTAATCATGATTATTTTTTAATCAACGATTTAATCGTGATTAACTTGCGAAACGTTCCACCATTGATTTTTAACCTATGGTTAACTAACTGTATGCCCTGTTCGCAATAAAGTCTAGTTTTTGCGTATTTCTGTTGTAACGGAGATTTTGATTGGCTGAGTCACGAAACTTGTTTTCGCGCGCCATCTCTGGCACGCTAAACCAAATAAATAGTACGCTGACGTCACAAATTACACGTTGTTTACTTGTTTTGCTGAAGCGTCTCCAAAATAACATTAATCAAATTAATTAAGTGAAGCGGTGTTTTCTAAAGCGAAAGGAAAAGGAAAAATAATATTTTCAGAACATATTTCATTTTGAGCCATATATACTGTCGCACTGCACTTTAACTAAACTTTGAGGTTACGTTGAGCCCGGTTAATCGCTGGTTAAGTCGCTAACCGGCCAAAAATGGCCGATTAAGTTAAACAGCGATTAGACTACTTTAATCATGGTTTAAAATATGGCAGAACGCAATGTACTGATTAAATAAACTTAATCAAGGGTTAAAATTTAATCACGGTTGGTGGAATCGGCCCTAAGAGAACTACTTAAAGATACAAGAGTCATGAGGGGTTCCGAATGCAATACTGACCACTACCTTTTAGTCTCAAAAATAAACTTAGGGCGGGGATGGAGAAGAAAGATAAAAAAAACGCGAATCAGGATTAAAAATTTACAAAAACAGGAAGTGCGATTAGATTTTCAGAATAAGATAAACGATCGCATAGATGAGGCAACTTGGGAGGAGTTTAGCAGCAATAATGTTGTAGAGGGCATGTGGACTATGTTACGAGATAACATTGTTAAAACTGCGATTGAAGTATGTGGTACGGCGGTGGTAGGAAGAAATTCTGGTGATGCATAGTGGAATGATGAAATTAAGGCAGCCCGACAAGAAAAAAAAGAAGCGTACAAGAGAACGTTGAACATCAGAGGTCTGAGCGATGAGGAGAGAAGTAGACTTGAAAATGATTACAGACAAAAAAAGAAGAAAGTTAAACGACTAGTCAAGGAAAGTAAAGATAAAATCAGAACAGAAGAAGAGAAGAAATTAGAAAACGACTTCCAAGGAACCATGAAAATAATATTCAAAGAGATAAACAAAAGAGCTGCGAGATAGAAAATAATACATTAGAAACCCCAATTAAAAAAGTCTACGTCACTGAAGTTATTGATAAAATTAAGGGTTTAAAAAATGGTAAGGCTGCTGGTGTAGACAGTATTAATACTGAAATGCTTAAATACGGTGGCGAGTACATACCTCACAGGGTGTGCGAATTGATCAATTTATGCATCAAGACGGGAAAAGTTCCAGACGATTGGAGAAAAGTGATTATTGTACCAATATATAAAAGAAAGGGACATAAAAACAACTGCAATAATTACAGAGGTATGATCAGCTTACTAAGTACCGTAAGTAAAGTATACGACAAAAATACTTATTCGTAGGTTAATGGAAATTACAGAAGAAAAGATATGGGAAGTCCAAAGTGGATTTATGCCAGGAAGATCATGCACAGATCAGATATTCAGCTTAACCCTTAACGGTATCCCTGGGGTCTTTTATACCCAGCCTTTTTTTAATCATGAGTCATTTTTTCCATTTTCCTTTTAGTTTTTAATTTTTTTGCATATGTTAAATTTAAAAAAATATATATTAACTAGTTTTATCTTATAAAAGGTATAAAAAAGTATATACAACAAAATTTTCGTGCAAAAATATTAAAAATCCTTGTTACAATAAATAAATTTCTGCTGGGATCTTCAGAGACCCCCCCTGATCCTTTATGTTATCACAGAGAGGGGAGACCGTTAAGGGTTAAGACAGATCACAGAAAAAAGGTTAAGAGTAGGAAAGAAAGTTTTCTGTGCATTTTTTGACCTAGAAAAAGCATTTGACAAGGTAAATAGAAGTAAACTTTGGGAAGTCCTTACAGAGTACGGAGTTCATGGATGGCTCCTACAAGCAATACAAACAATATATGCAGGCAGTAAAGCGAGTGTAAGGGTTAATAGGAAACTGAGTGAATGGTTCGATTTTATTGAGGGTGTTAGACAAGGATGCGTTATGTCCTCATGGCTATATTTATCATATTTATGGACAAGTGTCTAAGGATGGCCCTCTTCGACGAAGAAGGTATAGAGTGCAGTTCCACCGATAAGACTTAAGCGGCGTTGATTGGCTTTGGCGTGGCTTATAGGCAGTGGCGTGACTTATACGAAGCTTCTCAGGAAACCTGAAGGTAGTTCTGCCAACTTAATTCTTGTCGTCGATAGGAGAGAATTCTAGTTTGCCTTGCCACGCCGCTTAAGCCTCACCGGTGGAACTACACTCATAGATCTCGAAAAGGTGAAGGTGCGTGGTTTGACTTTGGCAGATGACAAGATTGTTATGGCAGAGTCAATCGAAGACTTACAAAGAATGTTGTACAAACTTAATACAAGCATGAAGAACATGGGCGTCAAAATTAAGGTAAATAAAACAAAGGTAATGGGGTTTGAAGGGAAAAGTGAGAAAACAATGTGCAACATTGTCCTGAATGATGAGAGACTAGAGAAATTTGACAAATACGTATATCTGGGTAGCCTATTCACTAGCGACGGAAAAATAGATAGGGAGTTAGATAGGCGCATTAATGAGGGTAAGAAGGCTATCGGTAGAGCAGGGTCCATTCTCAGAGATAAAGACAAATCAAAAGAAACTAAAATGACCGTATATAAAACTTTAATTGTACCGGCTGTACTATACGGTAGCGAGACATGGACATGCCAAGAAAAGGACATGTGTAAACTTGACGCGATTGGCATGAAAGCTCTGCGCACAATATGCGGGAAAACACTGATGGACAAAGTCCGAAACGAGATGATCCTCAAAGAATGTGGTACAGGGGAGACACTAGTAGATATATGGGAAAGAAATCAGTTAAGGTGGTTCTGACATCTTGAAAGAATGAAAGATGAACGACTGACCAAACAGGTGTATAAAGGTAAAGTAAATGGCAGAATGCCCAGAGGTGGACCGCCGAAAGAACGGATAGAGTCTGTGAATGAGACATTAATCCGAAGAGACATAAGAAGCCATGAAATCAGGAGAACTTGCATAAAAAAATGCATGGACGTGAAGGAAGCTAGTCGAGTATGCCAGGACAGAAAAGTTTGGCGACAGATAGTTTATAAAAAGAATGTGAGTAGAATGAATGACGCCTGAAACAAAGACCTTGGATACTAATGGGCCCAAGTGGGGAACCACACATAACAATTTTGTGAGGATCTCCACGTGGGGTGATCGCTACAGAGATTGATCAGCAACCTGGGTCGGAGCAGTGTTGCGGAGTAAACGTGTTATTTAAATAAGTAACACGAGCGCTCTAGATCAATCTAAAATATCTATACCTTACACCTATGTACCTATCTACCCTATACCTATATACACATCTACACACTACTACTTTCCAACCGAGCAATTCACGCCTACCCCGAAAGGGAAACAGCTTAATGGTATAATAATAATAATTCATTCTTGAAAGGAAGATAATGCACATGAGATGCGCCACCGGTTTTAAGGTTATGTTGAAAATCATACGTTTTCAACTGCGCATGTACCGAAAAGCGCGGGAATATTTAAAATGACATACACTTCCAATATTATGTTAACATTCATGTATTTTAAGAAGTTTGGTATTTATATCATTCAATTAAATCTATTTTTAACGAAATAAAAAAACTTAGGTTAATATTTATCTGTATGATTATTCATAGTATTGATTGATTTCAAGTAGGTACACGCTTTTCGCTACATGCGCAGTTAAAAACGTGAGCACCAGTCCCTGGCCATCTATCGGATATCAACGAACCAGAAAGAAACCCTCAAAAAGAGTTCTTTTGGAGTCTCAGTTCTAAAAGATGACAACTTTTACTTGAATTGCAACGCTACTCAAACGCCAGTTTTTTCTGTGTAGAAAATAAAGTATTATTATTAACTTTTATTTTTTGCGACGCAGCAAGTTCTTCTTAAATGAATAGAATTTAAATTATAATTGAACATGTGTGCATGTTTAATATATAACCTTATTGATTTTTTTCAAGCGATTAGATCAGAATATAATTCTAAAAGTAAATTAAAGAGAAGGAAAAGTTGATGTTTTGTTCCATGCACAAATTCACAAATAAATGCACCACCAATCCAACTTTCACCTCTTGACTGTTTACAAACAAAACTGAAATAAACGTGCAAAGTCCCGCGCAAGACGACAGCGAGTTGCAGCGTCATCTCCTAAAAAGTAAAAACTGTGAAAATCTTCCTTTAATTAAAATATTTCGAAAGTCTTTTCACTATATTGACACGGATATTTTTTCAATTCTATTTCGTTTTTGTGTGCTTTAACATGTTGAGTTTATTTTTATTATTGGCGGACTTTAAAAAAACTAAAATGTTTACTTATTTCCCCATAAGGCCAATGCTAAAGTTATACACTGTTCGAAATATCTGGTTGAATTTTCAACCACATGTGGTTGAAGTTTTATGCAACTACCGTTGTTGAAATTTCAACTACTTGTGAATGAAAAATTAGCTACACGTGTAATTGAAATTTCAACCATGCAGTTGAAATTTCAACCACATGTAACTGAAATTTCAGTAACGAGAAAACATTTTCTTCGGCACAATTAGTGAATTTCAAGGCAATTATAATTTTTCAAAAATCTTAAAGAAAACCCATGAAGATTCCTGAAAAATACTGTGCTTCGAAATTCACTAACTGTACCGAAAGAATTCTGATAAGGAATCAGTGAGTTATTTCATACGTTTGTGTCGTGTGATCCATGAGATTAACAAAGTGCATATAATATTTAGGAAAATAAGCAGCTTTAAAGAAGAAAAGCAAAAGGGCCGTTGGAATTATATTACCATAATGAGTTGCGCGCCCAATCAAACTTTTCAACACTCGTTTTTGTAAACATAACTTAAAAAAGCATACAGCAGTTAGTACCAATAGTCTGAATGAAATTTCCCCATCATGATAATATTAATCCAACGTACCTTTTGTTTTCTTCTTTTCCTGAATATTATATGTCCTTTATTAATACAAGCGTACGAAATAACTCCTCGTGGGACTTTGTCTCGTTAGGGACTGGCCTGGACAGAAGTATGAGGGCGCATTGTGTATGCGCAAACGTCTTATTGAATTTTCAACTACATTTGGTTGAATTTTATTTCAACTCCGTGGATGAGCGAGATTTCAACCACAAAAGTGGTTGAAAAGTGGTTGAATTTTCAACATATTTCTAACAGTGTAGGTCAATATTTTCATTCTCGCCAATAGTTGTCGCAAGGGTCGACGTGCACATAATAATTATTAAGTTAAGTGTCACTTTTTGTTCTAAAAGTGTATCCATGCGATGTACAATGGAAAAACAATGAACATTTACGTAGAAAGATGTGAGAAAAAGTTGTACTTTTCAATGCGGTACATATGATATATGTATAGTTATCAACTGTTTCTCCACTGTGTAACTTTTAGACACCCTTTTACATCAAAAAGTGACGCTTTGGGATTTATTAGTGTGTGTGATAACGGGGTCAGTATGATGGAGAAAAAACTTGGAATGAAGAACAACTTAGTTATTAACTTTTTTTTTGTTACAACATACAGATTCTTTCCCTTTTTATTTGTAGAAAAAAGGGATCTCTCATTAGTTATTGCTTAAATGAATTATTTTTAAAGAAACTGATATGCTTTTAAATTACTCAACAATTTTAATCCTTGATTAACTTTATTTTATCACTACATTGCATTTTCACATCTTCCCGTGTGGACAAATTTCGTGCGCTGTACCGTTTCCGTCTAGTCCGCCTTGAGTCGACACTGGTGTGCCACAGACTGACTGTCCAGTGGCTAGACTGGGATGTAACGCTCGGTTCGACTAGTTTCTAGACAGATCGGCTATTTTGATGAAAAATAATTTATAATTAAATCATATAATTATTTTTGATGCCATGAAAGTCCAATATATATATTTTGCAGTTAATTAAAAATATAAAAAAAGTTTTTGTACAGAAAAAAATGATGAAATGAGTTTCCGCAAATCTCTTGTATATATACGCAGGGTGTCGAATTTGTGATGTAATTTCCTATAATATTTTTGTAACTTTGTTCCGCAGCCTTAACACTTCGGCCATCTAAAAGTTAAATTTTTCCAATTTTTGTTGGATATGAATTCCAATTCATTACATCTTAATATTTATTTCAATGAAACATGCAGAATTTTCTAAACATTAAAAGTGCTTGATGTGTGAATAAATCACTGAAAAAAAAAGTTTGTATGATTTTACTTGCCATTAGGTTACGGAATAATGATTGTTTATTATTTCAAATAATGAATACGGTAGGCTTAATTATCATTTACGCAACAAATAAATAACTAAAATAAATTAAATAAATCATTTTTAATAATACTTGATTTTCTGGAATATCATTAATATTACACATAGCATTATACATATAAAATTACTATACATTCAATATAAATTTATTATAACTTTACTATATAATTCAATTAAAAGAAAATGTTTTTAAACATTCTTAAAAAAAAATCGTTTTTAAGAATAAAGTTCTTGTATTGAGATTTCGATCACCTTCAACAATTATTGTATAAATAATTTATAATAATATATTATTTTCTTGAATATCATCAATAATATACATAGCATTATATATATATATTAATATTATTATGAAAGAAATACAAATTTATTATAACTTTACTACAACTTTACTATACTTTTTTTAACTTGAGACATCGAAATATCTTTAAATCATACGCCTCCTATGAAAAAAATATCCGTAATAAAAACTTTTTATTTTCGAGGGGAAAAACGACTTTGAACAAAATTTACCCCACCCCACCACCCAAGAGATATTGGGGGGTGTTTTTTTTTCGCGAATCGAAAAAAAAATTTCGAATAAAACTTACAATTTCTTGAGATATCTTGATGTCTCAAATTAAAAAAACACCCTGTAATAATTAAGTGAAGTGGTGTTTTCTAAAGCGAAAAGAAAAAATAGTATTTTGAGAACATATCTCATTTTGAGCCATATTTCACACTATGTACTTATGTACTGTCGCACTGCACTTTAACTAAACTTTTAGCTTATATTGAGACCCGTTAATCACTCGTTAAGTCACTAACCGGTAAAAATGACTGATAAGTTAAACAGCGATTAGGCTACTTTAATCATGGGTTAAACATGATGGAACGGGATGTACTGATTAAATAAAGTTAATCAAGGATTAAAATTTAATCACGTTTTGTGGAAGCGGCCCTTAAGTGTTTTTTTTATACGCAGCGCACTAACCAGTAATGACGGAAAATCTGAAATCGTTGACACACTACCAAAAAAAATTAAAAATATATATTAACGCAAGTTGCTGCTGATGAAAGAAGGGGGCTATTAAAAGTAGAAAGTCCAAAGATATTTTTGCCAAAATTTGAAACAAAAATCTCCTTAAATATTTGACATATCATTAATCAAAATAAAACTTTGTAATTTCGTATCACACTTACCCCTATCGACTATGGCAGCATATGTGCGCCATTGCTTACGTGAGCCTGTATCCTTTTCAAATGGCGACCAAACTTTCAGTTTCTAAAAGAACGTCAAGGTGGAGGGGTGAATACATCGAAGGTATACAATCGGCTAAATGCAGCATAAGCATCATCCGCGTAATACCGTGAGAGGTTTACAGGGAGGAAGGACTAACAGGGAGGGAGACAGGGATGTATCGCTGTGGGATAATTCTCTTTTGGTTGTGCGGATTATGGGGTGTCTATACCTAATATGGCGCTTTATTATTTAACGGCCTCCTAATGGGGAGTATTTCACCATACCAATTTCAAAGCACGCGTCCCTCATGGTACATTCGGGATTGCTGTACTTGAGTGCTGCCTTCATCATCGATTATACAGTGATTGTTAGAAATCCCCCGAGTATATAAATAAGGAAAAAAATGTTATATGTTAATATATGTGTGTATAAAAAATTAAACTTCCCTTATAATTTTATATTCACAGAAAAAACGAAAGATAAAGTTTACATCGATTCCGGGTGAAAGATTCGCTGCAACAAAAAATAACCTTGCCGGTTAAACTTTACACGAATCGAAGATAATTTTCCATTTTTAACCTTGCTTGGATAATCTTTCGCCTCATTATCGCTCTATTTTTATTCTAAAAGATACGAGAATTGCGACACCAGCTCTATCTATCGTCTTTAAACTTAATTACATTGGAGCAGAATAGGGATTCCCGGCTGTCAGAATTATTCTCCTAACCTCGCTTAAACTTTCACCGAAATACATTCAATTTTTAAACGTTCCAAAATGTACCTGCAACACATTTTAACTATTGTATTTTATAAGTCTTATTATTTTCAAATTAATAATGAAGTAAGCGAATAGTTGTTTCAAATCTGGTGTCCTGATTTATAGCTCGAATCCACTCATAGTTGGTCGTTTTCCCATTGCTGCTATGGGCGTAGCAGACGACAGCTTTTATTCCATCGTAGGATAATCTTTCGCCAAATAGCATGTAATCTTTATCAGCGGAAAATTTTACATGCAACAAAATTTAACTTTAGTTTTTTCTGTGTGAAGTACACTGAATAAAATGGCTCGTCGTGACAAGAAGCTCTTTATTTGTAGAGATGGTATTAGCTGCAACAACTACTTCGTTGGTAAAAGTAACTAACCAGATTAGTGCGGCAACAAGTCGCCTTTAGTAATCCTACGTAGGTTATATTAGAAACGTCAGTAATTCTAATCACAACAAATAAAGTAGTCACATTTACCACCAATTTATTCTCCAAGAAATAAAAGTAGTAAAAGTTACAAAATTCCCTCCTTGGCGACATTGACAGAACTGAAACCTGAGCAGCGCTGCCAACATTCGCACCGAAATATCGCGTCATGTTCTCGATCGTCGCCATTTTCATCTTAACCTTTTTGTGCAGTTGAAAATTTACATGTGCTGACGGTGGCCGTGTGATGGCACCAGCTATGCAATTGGCCTATGATCGTTGCAAATTAATGGCAAAATAATAACATTAATAACACATTAAAAGTAATTTACTGACTTTTCAAAGTGCCAAATGATCCAAATGTTGTTAAAGAATGTTAAATAGTTGTTTTAAGGGATGATATCAAACTTAAACCTGGTGATGCAGTTTCTTCTTTTCACTTCAACCCAGAAGATATATATCATCCGAGAAAAGGTTTTTAGGGGACTTGATGGAAGTGTTGTAACAACATTTGTAAAGCTTTTCTCTGTTTAAAATATTATTTATTGTTAATATTAACTGTGAATAGTGGGCATTATTTAATAACACCTATTCCTAGAAGAAATTCAGGTAATTTGAATTTAGTTTCAATTTAAAATTTGAAATGATTTCAAATAACCGTACACCAACAAAATGTGGCTATTCGTACCGAAATTTCGGTACAAATAGCCCACGGCCTAATTTAAAACAAAATATAGATTTGTGCAGGTTTCGAACAAAAAATTTAGACGATTTTGAGGAATCGTGGAAGGCCTCAAAAAAATAAAAAACCTTTTCTTAAAGTTTCTAGGAAAATTGAAAATGACTTTTTATTTTGAAAAATTCATTTTAAGAGAATTTTAAAAAAGATTGAAAAATATTTCTAAAATTGCCAAAAATGAATCTGGAAGATTTTAAGGAAATATTTTTAATTTTTCAGGATTTAAACGAAATTTTAGGAAGAATTCGAATCATTTTGAAAGATCTTTAGAAGGTCTGAAAAAATTTAAAAATTAATTCATAATTTAAACAAATTTAAAACAATGTGTAGAAGTTTCAAGATTTTGAAAAAAAATTTTTAAGCTGTTCAAGGATTTTTAAACTCTTTAAAATAAATATATTTTAACTTCTGATTTAAGAAGTGTTCAGTTTATTAAAAAAATGTAATCGTTCAATTTGTAATATTTCTAGCTTAAAATATTACTTAAAATGGTTTGCAGCTCAGTTTTTATTACTTCAAATGGACATATTTTTAGCTTTAGAGTTAGAATTTTTTACTTTCATTGACCGTGAAAAAGGTTAGCGAACCGGGAAAAAACCGGGAAATGACCGGTAATTTTTTTCTGCGATTAAAACGCCCACCCTGATTTTCAAATTATCAAGTTTAAAAAGATGAACCAAAAATATATATTGCAAACAAATTTAATTGATTTTAATGAATTCATTTAAAAATTCGCTTTCCGGCAAAACTATTTTCATGAAAGGACCCCGCACAAAATACATGGTAAAAAGGTCCCAGTGGAATTTTCTAAGTTTGTGACATTTTTTAGTTTATGCTTTCCTGTCAGTGCCAAATTGCAACGCTGGGTATCGATTTTTTTGTCTGGCCATTCAACTTAAGCGCTTTGCGACAAACTTGGGATGCAATCTTTTAATGGCAAGTAGCGCTTGTCATGCGTTTGTGAATTAGCTATTTGTTCACCGATTCAGACAACCAAACGCCTGTTGATAATAGAAAACGAATTTTCCGTTCGAAGCTCGATAACATGCAATTATATGAACGCTTTGTGCGGTTTTCAAGCGCTTAGCGCATTGCCCGTACGCTTAGACCTTATCACTTCTAACGCGATTACATCGCATTGTTCATCCGTACAATTCTTTTTCTGCAAAAACTTACACAAAAGCAATGCAAAGGGTGGAAAAAAGTCTGTGATATATTACACTCCACAGGTAAAAATATGTACCCAAATCTTACTTTTAAATCGTCGTAGCGCAAAAACTGTCCATAATTTGAGTTTTTGCCATAAGGATTTTTTTATCATGAAATCATAAACTAAAAAATGTCACAAACTTAGGAAATTCCACCGGGACCTTTTTACCATGTATTTTGTGCGGGGTCCTTTAGCTTAAGGTTTAAGACGAAAAGGGAATTTTCATTATACTTGATTTTAAATTGAACATGAACTAAAGTTATTTCAAGCTAAAAAATAAACGTTGTTCAAAATGAGTTATAAAATCGAGGAAAATATTTTATTTTTAATTATAAGCAGTTTTGGAAAAGAACTCGAGGTGAACTTTTAAAATAAATATTTTACAATTTTCATTGTTTATTTAACAATAGTTTTTCGGGTTTAATGTTTTTCTCTCTCACTTTAGTTTAGTTAGGTTAAAGTTGCAACTATTATATAGTAATCCTAATGCTGTACGGCTTATTTTCTTCCTTAAAATATTCTCTGCAAATCTCATTATTACGTTTTTATAGAAAAACTTTTATTTGGGAATTATAAAATCGTTATTTTTGTAAACAATAGGTTTTCATAAATAAAATTTTTTAAATAAAAACGTAGCAATGATATTTGAGGAGAATCTTTTAAGGAATAAAATAAGCGCTATACAGCATCAGAAATAAATAAGAATTGCAACTTTTACCTAAAGAGAAAAACATTAAACTCTAAATAGTTATATTGTCAAATAAAGAAAACCCAGAATGTTTACTTCAAGAGATCACTTCAAGTTCTTTTCCAAAATTAGCTATAATTAACATTAGCATATTTTCCTGGATTTTATAAATCCTTTTCAACAAGTTTCATTTTTTGAACTTGAAATAACATGAACAATACTAAGAGGCGTATGCAATTTATATATAGTTATATATCAAATTGATTATTTTCTCTTAAAAAATTGTTAATTATTTGTTGTTGCGGTGAAAGCATATGTATGTTTAATACTTAACTTTCACTAAAAACTTACATATGTATACAAAAAATGTTTCATTCTATAACTTTGGCATTATTTTATTAATTTTACCTATCCCCTTTATAAGAAGTTCATTAAATCACATAATTTGTTTATTGAAATATTTGAAAATCCGAAATGAATTTAAATTATTAAATAAATAAAGTAAATATTATATTATATTTTATAATAAAAAATATTATAAAGTTGAGATTATTTTCTTCTCGGATATTTAAAAATTACAGAAATAATTATATGTGTGATTTAATTTCGCATGAATAATAATTTGTTGTAGTTAGTACGAATGCATGGGGATTTACGCCTAAAAGCAGTGAATTTTACGATTTTCCCAACATTATTTTGAACTCAAAACATTAAAAAAATCTTAAAGATCATTAAAGATAATCTTTTACCCAGAACTATCAAAAAATTACTTTCATTTAACAAAAATTGTTTTAAACACTTTCGCCTTGCATTATTTGAATTCGAGGCCAACTGCATAGCTGGCGCCGCCACATGGCGACCGTAAACTCTCATGACAATATTTTCCACAGGCCTCCACAGAGAAGTGGCATGGGGCTGTTTTGGTGTATTGTGCAGTAGTGAAGACCGTGAAGACTGTCGCATCTATCTAAATTTTTAAATAGACTTACTACTACTGCAAGTCTGTACTTTTAAATATATAAATTATAGTCGTTTTCCATTAACATCCCAATGTTCATGTGGGTGTATTTTGACATGGCCATAAGAAACAGGAATAGAAAAACTCGACAGTAAAATGTGGACACGCGCGTATATTATTATTTTGTCCACTTTTTACTGCCGAGATTTTTATTCCTGTTTCTTACGGCCTAAGTACCGCTGTCTACTTTTTACTGCGCCAATGTTCTATTACTGCTTTTTACAGACGTGAAATTATATCCAATTTTTTAGGCACTTTTCTATAGCTGCGTTTTACTCACCTACGAGATATTTCCACTTTTTATTATCAGCGCCTCATATGTCGAAGATATGACATACTGAAGGATGCACATTTTGCATATATATTTATTATACCATTAAGCCATATTCCTTTCAGGGTAGCGTGATTCACTCGGTTCTAGCCGGGGATCAGAGAGTTCATACGATAAAAGTGAGGAAGGGAATTGTACGAGGCGTATACGGGGGGGGGGGGGGGGCTAGGGATTTTAAGAAAAATCTAGAATTCCCGTGTTGTTTATTTGAATAAAAGGTGTGCCAGGCCAGAAAAGTGTGGCGACAAATAGTTCATAAGAAATGCATGATGAAGTGTTTCAGTGGAGTGAATGACGCCTGAAACGATAGATCTTGGATACTAATGGGTCCGAGTTGAGAGCTTTACATAATGACTTTGTGAAGCTCTTCGCCTGGGGTGCTTGCTAGCGAGATTGATTAGCGGCCTGGGTCTGAGCAGTGTTGCGGAACGAACGTGTTATTTAAATAAACAGCACGACAATGCCAAATTATTCTTCAAAACACCCCCCCCCCCCCCCAACACACACACACATACACACCCTTATATCGCCTTATACAATTCCCTTCATCACTTTTCTATATAAACTCCCTGACCTCCGGTTAGAACCGAGTGAGTAGAGCTTACCCCGAGAGAGATATGGCCTAATGGTATAATAAATACATATGCAAAATGTGCATCCCCCAGTATGTCATATCTTCGACATAGTATACAAACTCGATACCCACAGTTATACATTTAAGACGTAAGAAAAGTCTGAGGTACAAGTGGCGCCGAGGAACCTCATCTCCGGAGGTGTTTACTCAGGAGCTTCGGAAGCCGAGGGTTCGGGTTCGAGTTCCAGTTCGAGCGGACTGTAATTCGAGGTAGCTTGAGTTGATGTCGAGTGCAGCATCCGAAAAATCTGGTCGAGATCAAGAGTCACAGGATGACGAGACGCATCTGCGATGGCGCCACAGTGATTTGTTTGTTTTACTTTCGGTTGGCCCGACTAACCACACCACCCCTCATTGTCTAACCGGTGGTTAATGAGGTCGTTAACGACGGTTCCACTAATTCCGCCTGGCCTGTTCCCACCTAGAAAACTCTACAAGGTAACTATATATATAAGTAGATGGTAGGGAACAAGAGAAGAGGAGAATGAGAGAAGTTGAGGTTTTCTCATCAGGCGATAATGATTTTAAGTGACCTTGAAACTCCCCTTCACTTACACCTCTTTCGGTTAAGAGTTCACTCCTCTTGTTCTTCCAGCAAAATGAAGAGACGGAAGTCAAACATAAAGTAGAGGCTTGTCCTTCTATTGAGTCGATCTACAATCTTCTGAATAATCATAGA
>CAKNWW010332019.1:0-10256 GCA_932074435.1 Andricus kollari
GAAATTATGGTCAACAATTTGCAGTCTGATGGACTTTCTGGTCTTTTTTATTAAGATACAAAAGTTACGTTTTTCCTTTTTCTGGATTTAGACTCGCCCACTTCTTTATCATCCGCTATACCCTGGAGGGCAGCGATTGACTCCTTATCCATGAAATGGATAGGTTTTAAAGGGTTTGATTGCGTGACTATATGATTATGCCAAAACAAAATTTTAACTTTTTCTTATCGGAGGTATTGTCGTCATAAAATTCTATGTGTAATCAGGGGAAATTCTGACGATAGTACGTGAAAAATTACATCAGAATCTCCAAAGTTCAATTTTACTGTACCTAAGGTAAAAATTCTATTTTGTGTTGCTCCCGTTATTTCTATAGACTCAGCTTCCTTTATTAATAATTCTTTGTTTAAAGATTTTAGCTTTATTACATCAATATCGGATCCCGTGTCAACTAAAAATTATGCTTTTGTTTCATTGAAATCAGGAGATGAAAATTCTACGGCTGGGGATTCTAAATTAAACTTTGTATCGAAACTTGTTAGTGTTTCTTCATAACTTGTACGCTTGTATGATGCTCCTAGTTCTTCGGGCTCATCATTGCGCCTCTTCGACGAACGACGTATTAATTTGAATGGTCTGTATTTGTAGGAAAAGGGGGTTGAATAATTATTTCATCCTGCGAATATTATGGTTTAGGATATCCTGTAGTTTGTAACGGAGCAGTTGGAAAATAAGGGTAATGGATAAGTGTGTAAACAGTGAGCACAAAATGTAGCGACGTCAATACAACATCGTTACGAAATTCTCAAGAGAACTTTACGACATCCTATGTCCATGTCGTTAAGGTGTCTTTATGATATGGTAAATACGTCGTTCGATCTAACGATGTCTTTACGATATCGTAAAGATACCTTAACGACATGGACATAGCATGTCGTAAAGTTGCCGTAAAGATTTCGTAACGATGTCGTAAAGACGTCATCAAATTTGGTGCCCACTGGGTACGGATACCCATATGGAGGAATATGATTATACGTAAAATTTGAAAATTCTTACGTGTCTGAAATTATTTTGGTTTTTGATCAGAAGCTTTATATGAGTTTGCGCTCGTTGTGAAACGAACACGATGACTATAATTATGATCATATGAATCTAAATAACAGCCGTTGAAAATATCTTAATTGAGGATAAGGGTTTATAGGATATTGAGAGTTTAACTGCTGTCTTGCTTCGTACGCGAGCGCGATTTTTAAGGCTGCGTTAAAACTCAGAGGGTTACGAGCTTCTACTAAGCTGGATATACTATCAGGTAAACCACGTCTGAAAGCTTCAAGCGCACAATCATTACGAGGAAGTGATAATTGTTCAATGTTCGGATATTTAACTTTGAGAGCCGCTCCAGCTCCTGGTTTTAGAAGAAGTACTCGATCGAAGAGTTTGTTCACATTTCCTTCTCAATTCATTCAAATAATCGATATTTTATGCAAATACCGTGAATAGGTTTCACGGGGCGCAGATCGCTGTTTTAGATGTTTAATTAAATAATTGAGTGCTTTTAACGTTTTTCCATGAATACTATCTCGTGCCGCCACTTTTAATCAGACTAATACCGAAGATAGTGTGTTTCACAGTCATCCGGCACCGACAATTCTTTGTTTATAATGTCTTGGATGAAATCTCTAACTGGAATATTCTTGCCATCATGGCTGGGTATGTTTACAACACTTGTTATACAGCAAAACATTATGCCATAGATGTCCTCATGGCTTCACTGAGTGTGCGATTGATATCGCCAGTAAATGAGAGTAATTTATTAGAGGATTTCATACATAATTAATATTAAGAAAAGGTGATTAAAATTTTTTTAGATATTTGTGTGTTTGTTAAGCTGAATAATCAGTCAGACATTCACTGTTGACAATTCTTCAAAGTTATTCAATTCATGGATAAAGAATCGAATACAGCCCTGGAAATGAATTCTTGTTTTACAAGGTGGAACACAACTTGCCATTGAGATGTCATTTATAAGATTTGATAAACAATTGGACACTCACTTTCAATCAAATTTGAATGAATTTAGTGATTATGTGTTATCAATGGCTCTGCTAAACAGCTCGAGGTGCCAAGGAATGGATAAAACAATGCTAGCAACTCAATGAATTGTATGGCATGAATTAAGAATTGAGTTTTGTCAGGAAGCGCAATGATTTTGCATAAAAGAAAAGAATGCAATGAAAAAGGGTGAAAATTTTGTAACAAGTTTTTTAGTTTGACAACTTTATTGTCTGATACAGGATCAAAATGCTTCAAAATTTGCACTTTTGAATTATTTAAGAAGTAGGACTTGTGGAAAATGGATTGGAGTTTCCGAAGTAATAAATTGTAATCCCGTTGTTCCCTTTTCAAATGACATTTTAACCGGGTTATGGTTTTCGTAGAATTCCGAAGTTAAAACATTGGAATTTGAAATTCCAAACCCTGACAAGGACCTGATTTTGAGTTCAATAAAATGTTTAAAATCCCTATTAATTCGCGGAATGCTGATTAACAATTCGAAATTTTCCGTTGTTTTAAACCCTTCACTTATACAATCTTGCTACAACGAGGGCATACAAGGTTAATTCAGGGTATTTCGTAGGTTTATTAACGATGGCAGGGCCTTACCCCGAAGGTGACCGTGCAACTCATGTAAGAAGGACTTATTGTCTGGAGTGATGTTTACATAATTTCTATATTAATAATGCACTGAGTTTAAATTTTGAAGTTCATTAAAAAACACTGAATTTCAACGAAAAATGACAATCCTACCGCTGCCATCAAATCAACTGTCACGTCCCGATTAAAAGGCGAGGCTAGAATGGAAATTTGAGAAAGAGAGAGACTAGTGTTGCTGATTGCGTCAAGTTGGTAAGGCCTGACTAATTATCTGTTGTGGGTCTGTTTGTCACTATCAATCTCATGGAGATTGTGTCAGTATAAATTATTTAAATAAAAGGTCTAGGTTATATTTTACAATGTTTATTAGATATAAAGAACAGGTAATCAGTTACAATGAATACAATAAAAACTTACATCTAGGTTTCTACTCTAGAAAGGGCAAGCGAGAGTTGCCTTTTCGCTTGGATCTCCGTTATTGTTTAGAGCAGCGACGGAATTCTACTGGATGTTTGTATGCATTTATTTGAAAGTAGGTCAAGGGTGAGTTCCTTGACGAATGTATAACCGGCGGACTTTATCTGGAAAGTATCTCTACGACGTCCGAAAGTCTCAGCCGAAGGGACTTTATTTCAATGCTCGATGATGCGTTAGCTATTTCAAGGTGAGGTAAAAGTACGCGATTTATTCACAGAGATTCTTCGTTAAGGAATATTTCACAATGATGTAAAAATCGCTACTTAGTCAAGGCGGTTCGTGCTTCGTAGACAGAGTTAACAGTGTGACTGCTGGATACGCGAAAACGATTAACAGGGGTGATTCCGGGGTTTATATATGATAGGAATATGCAAGTCACACCCATTTCACAAATTTGGAGATCGGCACGCGCGCCTAGCGAATTCTCTTGCTGAGTCAGAAGTATGAATTGAACGTACTACTTAAAAGATACTTAATGCACCTAGTCCGACACTTTTAGTTACAGCATGACTGACTATTTACGTAATCATTCACTTGTACACTACATGTTGTGCATTATTATCAAATGAATAATAGGTTGATTATGAATCTTCAAAATTAGATTATTTTGGTTTATGCACATGTGGGTACCAAATTTGACGCCGTCTTTACGACATCGTTACGACATCTTTACGACAACTTTACGACATCCAATGTCCATGTCGTCAAGGTGTCTGTACGATATCGTAAAGATATCGTCAGATCGTACGACGTCTTAACGATATCGTAAAGACTCCTTGACAACATGGACATTGGATGTCGTAAAGTTGTCGTAAAGATGTCTTAACGATGTCGTAAAGACGTCGGCAAATTTTGTGCCCACTGGGTACTTATTATCGCCATGAAATCCATGCTTGGTTCCATTCATTACTCGGCAATCGTTATATTATCGGTTACCATCGGATCTTTTAACCGCCCATGATTTCGCTTTATAATTGCCGTGCGGTTTCTACTTTATCATCAGTAGTGCGATTATCATAGTTAGATTCGAGATCGGATGAAATGTGCCTGATGATGTGTATAAGCAATTGTCTCTTAGTTTTCCCCAAAGTCAGGTAGGTTGCGTCCATTGAGGCGTTGTAACCAAAATTTTTATGTTGTGGACGTAAAAGAACTGAAAAAATAAACAAATGTGAATAAAAATACATGGCAATTAAATTACTTACAAGAATTAAAAAATGTCGTTATGCCCCTATTTTTCACTGACCAATTTTTTATTTTCCCTGGCCATTAATATGTTAGGTCTACAAAATAATTCGGTGCCTTTAATATCATGTTCGATAACGTTTGGTCACACTTGAATTTTTTCCCGTCCTCAGGTACACGAAAGAACCCTCAAACCCCCCTAACACGAGTTAAAAAGAAAGTAGCCGACTGTACTTGAGTCTGCGATCTCGCATCCCCCACCGCCATCGAGTCCGTAACCCGATTTTACACGGAAGCAGCTGACTGTTCTCGAGTCGAAGCATTTTTACTCGGGCGGCGCTTGCTGTAAATTGATTGAATTTATCCTTAAAATGAATGTAGTTATTTATTTATTAACCTGTGTTGTCTCATTAAAACATTTATTAATATTAAAACTTATTTCCACGTAACTGAATCATTTTTCAACTAGTGCGTACCCAAATACTCCGGTGCCTTCTGCGACTAACCGCATTTCAGACGTATTTTTTCATTGTACAACAATTTTTTTTTATGTATAAATATGGGAATAGCTTCTCAATGAATTGAATTGGTCCTTTTTTTCCTTTCATAACTTTGGAGATGTAAATGATATAAGGATGTAATTTTTTTTACATTATTCACAATAAAACGCAGTTTCGAAGGCACATTTTTTTAGAACAAAAATTTCTAAAGCAAACAATGTCATCTCAAACCCAGTGGGGACCAAATTTGACGACGTCTTTACGACATCGTTAGGACATCTTTATGACAACTTTACGACATCATATGTCTATGTCGTTAAGGTGTATTTACGACATGGACATGGCATGTCATAAAGTTGTCGTAAAGATATCGTAATGATGTCGAAAAGACGTCGACAAATTTTGTCCCCACTGGGAAGCCTTCTAAGTATAAAAATGGGATCTCTTTTAGTTTTCGAGAAATCATTAAGAACCGTGCCCAGCACCCTATACTCTGAACGCTGGAGTTCGTGCAGACTCAAGTACAGTCGGCTACTTTCTTTTTAACTCGTGTTACCGGGGTTTGACGGTTTTTTCGTGTACCTGAGGACGGGAAAAAATTCAAGTGTGACCAAACGTTATAGAACATGATATTAAAGGCACCGAATTAATTTATAGACCTAATATATTAATGGCCAGGGAAAATGAAAAATTGGTCAGTGAAAAATAGGGGAATAACGAAATTTTTTAATTCTTGCAAGTAATTAATTTGCCATGTATTTTTATTTACATTTGTTTATTTTTTCAGTTCTTTTACGTCCACAACATAAAATTTTTTCTTATAACGCCTCAATGGACGCAACCTACCTGACTTTGAGGAAAACCAAGAGACAATTGCTTATACACATCATCAGGCAAATTTCATCCGATCTCGAATCTAACTATGATAATCGCACTACTGATGATAAAGTAGAAACCACACGGGCATTATAAAGCGAAATCATGGGCAGATAAAAGATCCGATGGTAACCGATAATATAACGATTGTAGAGTAATGAATGGAACCAATCATGGATTTCATGGGGATAATAAGTATCCAGTGGGCACAAAATTTGCCGACGTCTTTACGACATTGTTAAGACATCTTTACGACAACTTTACGACATCTAATGTCCATGTTTTCAAGGAGTCTTTTAGATATCGTAAAGACGTCGTACGATCTGACGATATCTTTACGATATCGTGCAGACACCTTGACGACATGGACATTGGATGTCGCAAAGTTGTCGTAAAGATGTCGTAACTATGTCGTAAAGACGGCGTCAAATTTGGTACCCACACGTGCATAAACCAAAAAAATATAATTTTGAAGATCCATAATCAACCTATTATTCATTTGATAATAATGCACAACATGTAGTGCACAAGTGAATGATTACGTAAATAGTCAGGCATGCTGTAACTAAAAGTGTCGGACTAGGTGCATTAAGTATCTTTTAAGTAGTACGTTCAATTCATAGTTCTGACTCAGCAAGAGAATTCGCTAGTCGCGCGTGGCGATCTCCACATTTGTGAATCGGGCAGGACTTGCATATTCCTATCATATATAAACCCCGGAATCACTCCTGTTAATCATTTTTGCGTATCAAGCAGTCACACTGTTAACTCTGTCTACAAAGCACGAACCGCCTTGAATAAGTAGCGATTTTTACATCATTGTGAAATATTCCTTATCGAAGAATCTCTGTGAATAAGGCGTCTACTTTTACCTCACCTTGAAATAGCTAACGCATCATCGAGCATTGAAATAAAGTCCCTTCGGCTGAGACTTTTGGACGTTGTAGAGTTAATTTCCAGATAAAGTCCGACAGGTTATACATTCGTGAAGGAACTCACCCTTGAGCTACTTTCAAGTAAATTCATACAAACATCCAGTAGAATTCCGTCGCTGTTCTAAAAAATAACGGAGATCCAATCGACAAGACAACTCTCGCTTGCCCTTTCTAGAGTAGAAACGCAGATGTAAGTTTTTATTGTATTCATTCTGACTGATTACCTGTTCTTTATATCTAATAAGCATTGTAAAATATAACCTAGACTTCGGAAACTCCAATCCATTTTCCACAAGTCCTACTTCTTAAATAATTCAAAAGTCCAAATTTTGAAGCATTTTGATCCTGTATCAGACAATAAAGTTGTCAAACTAAAAAACTTGTTACAAAATTTTCACCCTTTTTCATTGCATTCTTTTCTTTTATGCAAAATCATTGCGCTTCCTGACAAAACTCAATTCTTAATTCATGCCATACAATTCATTGAGTTGCTAGCATTGTTTTATCCATTCCTTGGCAGCTCGAGCTGTTATAGGAGAGCCATTGATAACACATAACCACTAAATTCACTCAAATTTTATTGAAAGTGAGTGTCTAATTGTTTATCAAATGTTATAAATGACATCTCAATGACAAGTTGTGTTCCACCTTGTAAAAAAAGAATTCATTTCCAGGGCTGTATTCGATTCTTTATCCATGAATTGAATAACTTTGAAGAATTGTTAACAGTGAATGTCGGACTAATTATTCAGCTTAACAAATAAACAAATTTCTAAAACTTCCTAATCACCTTTTCTTGATATTAATTATTTATGAAATTCTCTAATAAATTACTCTCATTTCTGAACAAATATACCACAAAATTGCTAACGATCTCTATCAAACTCAATTTACTGGCGATATCAATCGCACACTCAGTGAAGCCATGATGACATCTATGGAATAATGTTTTGCTGTACAACAAGTGTTGTAAACATACCCAGCTATGATGGCAAGAATATTCCAGTTAGAGATTTTATCCAAGACATTATAAAGGGAGAATTGTCGGTGTCCGATGACTGTGAAACACACTATCTTCGGTATTAGCCTGATTAAAAGGGGCAGCACGAGATAGTACTTCGATCGAGTACTTCTTCTAAAACAAGGAGCTGGAGCGGCCCTCAAAGTTAAATATCCGAACTTTGAACAATTATCACTTCCTCGTAATGATTGTGCCCTTGAAGCTTTCAAACGTGGTTTATCTGATAGTATACCCAGCTTAGTAGAAGCTCGTAACCCTCTGAGTTTTCACGCAGCCTTAAAATTCGCGCTCGCGTACGAAGCAAGACAGCAGTTAAACTCTCAATATCGTATAAACCCTTATCATCAATTAAGACATTTTCAACCCTGTTATTTAGATTCATATGATCATAATTATAGTCATTATGTTCGTTTCACAACGACCGCAAACTCATATAAAGCTTCTGATCAAAAACCAAAAATGATTTCAGACACGTAAGAATTTTTAAATTTTACGTATAATCACATCATTAGATCGAACGACGTATTTACCATATCGTAAAGACACCTTAACGACATGGACATAGGATGTCGTAAACTTCTCTTAAGAATTTCGTAACGATGTTGTATTGACGTCGCTACATTTTGTGCTCACTGTTTACACACTTATCCATTACCCTTATTTTCCAACTGCTCCGTTACAAACTACAGGATATCCTAAACCATAATATTCGCAGGATGAAATAATTATTCAACCCCCTTTTCCTACAAATACAGACCATTCAAATTAATACGTCGTTCGTCGAAGAGGCGCAATGATGAGCCCGAAGAACTAGGAGCATCATACAAGCGTACAAGTTATGAAGAAACACTAACAAGTTTCGATACAAAGTTTAATTTAGAATCCCCAGCCGTAGAATTTTCATCTCCTGATTTCAATGAAACAAAAGCATAATTTTTAGTTGACACGGGATCCGATATTGATGTAATAAAGCTAAAATCTTTAAACAAAGAATTATTAATAAAGGAAGCTGAGTCTATAGAAATAACGGGAGCAACACAAAATAGAATTTTTACCTTAGGTACAGTAAAATTGAACTTTGGAGATTCTGGTGTAATTTTTCACGTACTATCGTCAGAATTTCCCCTGATTACACATAGAATTTTATGACGACAATACCTCCGATAAGAAAAAGTTAAAATTTTGTTTTGGCATAATTATATAGTTACGCAATCAAACCATTTAAAACCTATCCATTTCATGGATAAGGAGTCAATAGCTGCCCTCCAGGGCATAGCGGATTATCAAGAAGTGGGCGAGTCTAAATCCAGAAAAAGGAAAAACGTAACTTTTGTATCTTAATAAAAAAGACCAGAAAGTCCATCAGACTGCAAATTGTTGACCATAATTTCTGCTTCATGCAAATCTGTTAAACGCTTAAATCCGGCTGCCGTTTCTGGTACCGATCATAAGAGAACTCTTTTGTGACAAGTGTTGGTTTTTTGGCTTTGGTGAAGAGAATCAGCGTGTGTGGATGCAGAAAGGGCAGTGAGTGCGGAGATCAGGTGTAAGGGAAGAAGGGTGAGTGAAGGCAAAGGTGTAAAGTGTAAAAGTAAGTTGTGTGGAGCTGTGTTATTTACATGGGGTTTTACGTCGTTTGCATCGTCTTGGCGTACGTTTTTTATTATTTTTCGAAAACTCAGGGACATCGAATTTTTTATAGTAGTATAGACGTTTATTCTTCAGCCTGTTCGCCTTAAAAAAATTGCCTTAAAACTAACATCCATCCATACCGTATATTTAGGATCGCACGCTATTATCGCCTTGCCTTTCTCGCTTCGCCTCGCTCGCCTGTCCCTACTCTCCGCTTCCGCGTCTACACTCGAGAGCCAGAACCTATTAAAATCCTCCATGCACCCACACCTCATCCTCGCTATAAGCTCCTGACTTCCTTTCTCTACTTTCTTACATAAATATTGCGCTCTCGCCCTTGGCATAATCCACATATAGTTCCCGTTAAACTTTGACTCTCTTATTCTCTTTTCCCCTGCTGCCTTCTCTCTCTCCATGCCGTTTTTCTTAACCAACTCATATACCTTCCTTCCTTCCTCATGCATTCTTCTCACTTCATCCATCTGTAGTCCATTCGTTCTAAAATACCTTTCCCTTTCAGCCTCCATCCTCCCACCCCTTCTCCTGTTCTCCTTCTCCCACCAACACTCCCTAACCAGCTTACTTCCCCCCTCTTCCAAAAATTTCTCCTCATATTTACACGCCCGGCTCCACACTAGAATCCCTACACTCGTTCCCCCGTCTCCCTCCTGACAATATAATTAGGCGTGCTCCTTGCAAACCCCAATGTCCACTTTACATACCTCTCCTGTGGCCTATTTACCTCTTCACTTTCCTTCGACCCCCATACCTCTACGCCATACAATAGCACACTCATCACTAGCAAGTCAAACAATTTCATTCTCCTTTCAAAATCATCTGCGAATAACTTCTTTCCCAACCCCTAGACCTGCCTCATAACAACATTTGCCCTCCTCACTCTCTCTTTGATGTGACCATCTACTCCCCCATTCCTCCGAAACACGAAGCCCAGGTACACAAACTCTTTCACCTCTT